>JAUZND010070524.1:5062-17099 GCA_034780555.1 Coelogynopora nodosa
GTGTTAGTAATAATGTGTTAGTAATAATGTGTTAGTGTCTATGTGTTAGTAATAATGTGTTAGTAATAATGTGTTAGTGTCTATGTGTTAGTGTCTATGTGTTAGTGTCTATGTGTTAGTAATAATGTGTGAGTTTATATGAGTTAGTATTTGAGATAGATATCTATAAGTTAGTATATATGAGTTATTTTTACGAACCTTTTGCTTTTACATAAGGGTATTTAGTTTTAAGTATTTATTTATTTTTATTTATTTATACGGCATATTTATTATCTGATGCAATTTTTATGTATACATTTAAATTATTTACAGATGGTTTTTAAAATAATTTAATTCCTAATTCAATATCAATAGTCAACATTTTAATAAAAAATGATTCAAATTTTATTAAAATAAAGGAAACATGAAATCGACCAAAAATATCTAAAATAAACCAACCAACTGTTAAATTAAGCCGTGTCTACACTATACGACTTCATACGATTTTGGAGTTGGATGAAAAAGTTGTACAACTCCTTTTGATCCAAATGTTTAAAGTTGTATAAAAATGAACCTATTCTATTTTCGCACAACTTTTGAATTTTTTTATTGTTATTTCGCTCAAAATGTCTAAACTAATTATGGATTTAATCGCTTTATATGAGCAAGAACCAGTAATCTGGAACATAACTCAAGAAGATTACCATAACAGATTTAAAAGAAAACTTGCTACCCAACGAATTTGCAAAACAATGAATTATTATTATTATTATTTAATGTTTTTAATTTTAATGGAAATAGCACATTAATATCAACCTGATTAAATATTTATCTAAATACAATTACAGATTGCAATGTTTTTGTATTATTTGTATGTTAAAATGTTTTTCATGCAATACATTGAAATTTAACAAAACTATTTGTTCAATCTTTTTAACTTTCAGAAAGTAATTGCTTGAAATAATTCAAAGCTTAAGGATCTATTTTTTTAGATAATTTCAAGTCAGGGTGCCGGCGATTTGTTAGTGTCCAAATGGCCTTATTTTAAAGCGCTATCTTTTTTAGAATCACCTGGTTCTAAAAGAAATATTTTCTTCAGGACCAACAGTAGTGGGTCAGGTATGAAGAGAAAATTTAATTTGATATATAATTGAGTAAATCTAATATCTCTGAACACACTTATTTCCTAATAGAAGAGTAATTGAAAGTCTGCAGTAGTGATTGTATTCCGCATGCGTGTTTTTTTTATATTATATTTTATATTTATACATTCTCGCTATATCCATTCTTAAATAATTTAAAAAGTTTTCAGGATCATTTAGTTCTAATTCTCTAAGGATTCCACCTTCTCCAACACAGCCAAACTCTTGCTTTCTCCATTTCTACGTCCACTCCCGTTTATTATTTTTACGCTTTGTCACAATGCTTTTTCTTTTTATTCGAATACATACTACAAATGTCTGGAAAATTCTCAATCTAAATATCTAAAATCATATAAAGTTGTGTATAGTGTGGACGCACCCCAGTTGTACAACAATCGTATGAAAAAGTTGAACAACTAAAATCGTGTAGTGTGGACGCGGCTTAACGCAATGCAACGATATATCAGTATTCAATCAATTTTAACAAACTCTCACCACGCAAAGTGTGTAACAAATTTCCATTGCTGAATCGGCCACGTTGCTGTCGTCACAATCATCACATACGTGGCATTTGTTTGCCTCAGTAATCTTGATACCAACTAGAATTAACAATTTAAAAATGCTTTCTTTTATTTATTGTTATTTTTTCTTTATATGTGCAGCTCAATTTAAATCCAAACAGTCATACGTACGATATATATATATATATATAGTATTGAAAATAAATACGAATCAAATTTTTAAGTTATCATATCATGTTTGTTAACATTTTTTTAAATAGCGACTATTGGGAATATAATTTATTATCAAATGGTAAAGAATCAAGTCTGCTCGAAGTACATACCGAGATCAGATTGCATTGCCCTGAGAGGTCAATTAAATGTTAAAACTTATATTGATGAGTCCATTAAAATATTAATCTAAATTTATCCCGGACAAATCTCAATCTATTGCTGTTGTGTATTTAGTAATACATAATTAACTCCATATATGGTCAAAGAATGAATACAGTGAGACCAATAATAATGTATTTTATTAAAATAGTTTAATTGTAGTTAATGCTGCTTGATTGGGAACTTCAAGAATTTTAGAATTGTAGGTGGTAGGAACTCTACGTCGAATATAAACACTGGCAGCATATGAGTAATTATTTTGATTATTTGCAAAGAATAACCCAACTAGCAATCTATTTGAATATCTGTATGAATATATCATCATCATATGTGATTTTCGGAATTGCCCATTGTCAAACCTGAGGAGCGTGCAGCATCAGCTGTTTTGCATAACAAGGAGACTTTTCGTTCATATCTTCGACTCATTATGTATCATTTATATTTGTCAAAGTGATCACAAATATAATTCCATCTTGTTCATTATACTTTACTCAATATATCCTGCGTATCACTTCAAAATAACACAAATGGATGGTTATTGTGTTATGAAAATAAATATCAATTGGGACACAAAAGAAAATATTAGACAATTTACAAGAATATATAGTAAACATTTTTTTAATGTTTGGCTTGAAACAAAGTAAAATGACTCTACACTATTCCACAACGTCTAGCTACTATATTCTACTAAGTTTTTTTTTTATCATTTTATTATTTATTAATTTTATTTATTTTTATAATCATTTTTTATTGTTTCTACATTTATTCTATTTTAAATAATGTAATATGTAAAGTGACAATTACCACCTATTTATTTAATCCAAATTATTTAGAACTTTCGCAATCTTAAATAGAACTTTACGGCGGAAATATATTTTTGTTTACATCGGCAGGAAACCGCGGGGCTTGTTATATCTATTGTATATATCTTTTTAGGCCAATACTAAAAATAAATTTTCAAAGCGAATTATATATTTGTTTGATATAATTAGGAAGTTTTTTATTTTTTTTTACTATTTGATTCAAAATTTACCAAAAATAAAAATTGAAATAGGTACCCTTCATTTTTGAAAAACCATAACAAAATAATATTTTTGAAAAATCTATAAGAATCTGAGCACAAATATGGTTCAGGAATGTTAACTGTTTTTATAGTAACTCTCACAAACAACTCTTTATCTCGAGGGAAAATTCCTGTTATGTACGGTTACTATAGCAGGAAAAATTATTTAGCTTATTTGTTTCATCCAGTTACAAATATGAACTCTAGAAAAAACCTTTTTTTATTGTCTGATAAAAATAGTTATATTTTTAATCGTTTCACACACAAAATAAAATATAAATACTGGATGCAGATAATTTTAGAAATATTGTGGAAATTAACAAAAAGTATTTTCATTTTTTAAATGAGAGTTATTTATCTTTACAAATTACATCAATTCAGAATCTTGGTCTGGACCCCTGTATTTTGTTTTGAAAACAACTCTAGTTCTAAAGCTTAAAAAACCAATTCTACAATAAATAAATACGCAGGATTTTAAATAAAATATTTTTATAATAAACACTGTTATGCTTACCGATCACCAACAGAAATAATAGTGAACTGACTTTCAATTGAACAGATTTCATATTAAATTAAAAATATTAAGATGTGTCCGTGATTCTGTTATGACTGGACTATCTTTATGAAATTTTATTTTTATATATCTATTTTTATACTGGACTTACACTATTATTAAATTAACATAAAAATGTTTTAAAATTTTGAATAATATATTGATTCTATGTTTTATACCGAGAATCTGGAGGGGTGTAATCCGGTTTGTAAGTATACAAAAGTGTTAATCGTTTTTTCTAAAATTCAAACATGATTTTTATTTATTTTTCCATCGCTGCACATTGATTTGTTTAAAAATTACTGCGGAGCAATAATAAAGGTCAAGGTTATTTTTACACCCAAACATTTTAACATATCATATTGATGTGAATAGGCTATATAGGGCCTATATATAGATGAGATTTTGAGGTAAGCATATTTATATTGTTATCAATTTTAAGAGTCATTGATTCATTTTAGCGGGAAACAATGGCTAATGTTGGACCTCTTGATTGGTCCAAAAAAAGAAATTGATTATTTGGTTTATCTGGAAAATATGGTAATTACTCAGAAAAATGCAGCCAAGGAACCATCATTCTTGTAACGGATGTATCTTTCAACACTGTGTTCGAACTTGTGTCCCGTAACTGATTGAATTTCTCCATTTTTAAAACCAGCATTGTAAAGTTGGGTTACGACCGTGACGCGTACACAATGGTTTGTATATGTTTTAGAAAGATTCAAGACTTTGGATAAATTAGGCATAAAATTTCCTAGCCAATTTTTTCCTCTGACTGTTTTTGAAGAGTACCAAACTGTTGCACTGAAATTTGGTAATGGTTTAGGGAAAAAAACTTCATTATCTCCAATTTTTGATAAATAGCATTTTAATCCAGTTAATGGACATGATGCTTCTTCACTAGTTCCACAAAGCCTGGTTTGTTTTATGTCTTCGTAATCTTTTCGCTTTGTTGATCTTGTCCTATTATTTGATGGTAATCTTTCAGCTATGTAAGCATATTGTTTGTTCTCCGAATATGTTGCAAAAGAAAATGAATTTGGTTTTAAGAGGCGCAAATGCTCCCGCCCCCTTTGTCCGAAATGAAGTAAAATGTTGAAAACAGTTTCTTCTTGTAACACCTCCGGATTGGTTCGGGTGAATCGAGACTGAATTTTATACAAGTCAGAGTTTTCGATTGACTCGTAGCGCTTTTCTTTACCCCCTTCCTTTATGTATTTGCAGGCCAAGGCTTTTAGCATTTTGTTTGAAGACAGAAAAGATACTCCTGAAATAATATTAACTGACCGTGAAATAGGTGCTGAGGAAAGATATCGTTGAATACCCGCTCTTATGCAACCTAAAGACAATGGGGAATAATGTGATCCGTCTTGTTTTTTAAGAGTGGAATAGAAAAACCTAAGTGAATCGGCTAAGTTCTTTTCCGACATAGTTTCAATTTGATTTGATAAATTTTGATTCACCAAAAATTGTTTAAAACGTTTTCCGTGCTGTTCCATTTGTTGTTTAGAGTTGCTGTTCATTTGATCTATCTCAATTCTGTCCATTTGTTGCATTGTCTCTTTCGACAGTGGTGAGTCGTCTAATTCGTCAGAGTTGAACAAATCGTTAATTTGTATATCTTTTAGATCGTCAGGTATGCCATTATCATGGTTGGTAAAATACATTGATGCAATAGCTATCTTTTCTAGCTCTTCAGATGAGGCCCCAAAACCATGTGGTTTTTAACAAAACGGAAATCTATTAAAGACATATATTTAGGTATTGTTCATAACAACAAATTTTATTTATGAAATAGATTACGTATAAAAAAATTTGATATAGAATTGACAACAATAATAATGTTGTATAGATTTTTCAGGCAGCAATTATCTATATATTGCCTCAGCCGCAACATTGGTATATTGTGACAATACTTTCATAAACATTTATAAAAATCGGTATTATTTATTAACTTTTGTATTTTTGTTATAATCAATTAAATTGAATTTTTATTCCCTTAACTAATATTAAATAATTTTCATATTAACCATAGATTTAAAACATAGCTACAAAAGTGTTTAAATCTATTATATTAACTATAGGAAAAATTTTACGGAAACGTTTAGCTGATTTAATTTCTTTATTATTATTATATTCCTTCCATCGATATTGATAGATTTGTATTTAATCAACAAATATTATTTCTATTTCATCACCATTAAACGTTTAATCTCCTAAAATCTGAAAGTCAAGTTACAGTACAGAAAATACAGTAGATAAATATAGCAACCAACATGAATAATAATCGTGCAACGATCCTATTGGATCTCTTCAGTATATAGTACGTTATATATACGTTATATTTTTACTTGATAATAGTTGAAATATCTGGATAATTATGACAAAATCTTTTCATCGAAATTATATAAATGAGCAGTACGTATACGCTATATATTTATTGAAAGATTTATAATCATAACTTCTCCAATCCATAAATTAAAATTTTAATTTCAATTAATAACACATGATTCATTGATAATTATTATCTATTTTATAACATAATAATGCTGTTATTATAAATTCATTTTCACAAGGAAAGAAATAAACAATACAATAGCTTTTTCTTTCTAAACATATAGAGCGTCATAGTAGTCTAAATGTGGTTAGAAAGCATATTCTCGAAAAATGGTTTGTGCTACAGGAATTTTATTTTTTCTTATAAATCTAAATATATATTTAGGAATACTTTATATATGATAATAAACATGGAACAAAATAAGAAGATAAATAAATATAACTCTCATTTAAAAATTATTTAAAACATTAAATAACTATCATACTTCACAATTTTTATTAAAACTTAACTATTTGCAAATTTTTAAAGAAATTATAATCCAATTACAATAATCGTTTATACAATATTTTGCGTCACACAATTCTTTACCTATATATCGCACAAGTGTTTATTTCAAAGTATTGAACAATTCTTTAGAATATAACGATTCAATCTTTTGAACGAGAGTTACTTTTGTCTTTACAAAACCAGATTTAATCCTTCCACAGTCTTAGATTATTTTCATTTATATAAATGCAACAGTAATCTACTGAATGTATTGACTTTAAATGATAGAAAAAAATTGAAATGTTTTTGTCTACTAATATAATGTTTATATTTGAAACAAACCAAAATAGTATTCATAACATTTGATATGCAAACATATTTTAGTCGCGTTGTAGCGCCGTGGAAATCATGTACTGTAAATCCATTATATGATTAATATTATTATAATCGATAAATTGAATATTGAATCAGTATTGAATAGTCTACAATAATATGTTTAATTCATTCATTAAAGAAAATTGTTGATATCTTCAAATTCTTAGAATAAATGTTCAACGAAAAGTCATCTCTTCGGGAATTAATATTAGACAATTATGTAAAAAGGGAAAACACCACAAAAAATGTTACACTACCAGTTTTAAAAAGTTCCCGCACGTCCACGAATGTTAAGTTTATACAAACAAAGTACGGAAGACACCAATATGAACTTATCATGCCGACACTGTTCCAAAGCGAGAATACAGATCACGGCCACTTAGCAAAACCCGACTCGGTGAAAATGATTGTACTTCAGGACTATTGCTGGCAACAGCGAATCAAGTGCCTCGAAAATATGTCCTCGGCAGCCAAGCTTAAGGAGGTAAAGAGTCTAAACGATGCAATTGGCCACATAGAAGAGGAAATCGTCGAAAAAAGTCGGATAATTAAACAAAATTATAAATGGTATGAAAAACAGTTGGACGAAGACATAGGCGCAACAACAGAAGTCGTAAACAAGATGGAAAAGATGGTCCTCATTCGGGGGCAACAACAAAAAACTCTGTGCCATAAACAGTTTGAACTGGTTTTACTTACGGCGGCCTGCGATAAACTCGTAGACCAATTTCAAATTTATGTAAATTACAAAAACTTCTTACTTGAAAATGCTATTATTTCATATGGTATGTTGCCGTCCATAAAAATGAAAAAAGATAGGAAGTTGTCACAAGTTTATTATTCTAAGACTTGGACTTGCATGGACAATGCAGTTGTTAATTTTTCCAAGATTATACACACAAATTCTAGTAATGTTAAAGCAAGAAGCAATAACGTCAACCCAAATTTACCGACATGTCAGGAGGCACCCGATATTGAGATATGTGCTGCTAAGTTTGCGAGTAGAATTTTAGATTTAGAATGGTACAATGCAGGCTTGCTTGAAATGGCTATTAGTGAAGATGATTTGATCAAAATAAAAAAAAGTAAATTCAAACAATTGGAAAAAGACAAAACAGAAGATATCCAATTTTTAAGCAGTATTTTAGATAACAAAGGAGAACTTGTTGAACAGAATATATTTTATAGCGCATACCACGACAAAACTTTAGCCAGTCTTGAAAATATGGAGAATTCATCCCAATTTTCCAACTGCTTTAATTTAGGAAAATTAAAAAATAAATCCATTACTGAACTATTGAAATATTTTTACCAAAAAGCCGAAAAGATGTCCTACGAGTACTGCAACGCTCAACATGTCCCTCCTAATACATCGCATCAGGACTTAAAGTCAACTTTAAAAGGAATTGAAATGTTGGTAGACTCTACCTTTCTAGCTCTCCAAAAGTGCAAAACTTCTCATATCAAAAAAGCGATCAAACTAATCAATATGCGCAATGCTCGCAGAAACCGACAGCGGACCAAGCAGGCCCATTGTCTCAAAGAGGAGGCGATGCGTCGGCGGATTAATGACGAAGCTGAAGAGGATAATTCTAAATTAAAACAGATATGTCGAAAGGTTGTATATAGGTCCACACCTGAGGTGTTAAACAGAGACCATGACCCTTCTATATCATTGCAGACGAGCAAAGTAGACAAGATTGCTAAAGCATATTCCATAGGTATCTAACTTATCCAAACTGGCCCTTTTACTCGGAAAGTGAATCTGGACGATATAAGTATATTTTGAATACACAAATAGAAAATTATGATACATATTTAATTTTTAAACCTTTTATTATAAATGGAGTACACATATAGGACATCGCCATCACCAGCATTTCTTAAAATTTTCTTGACGGCATATTTGTAAGATCTCGACGAAGCATCTCGCGAAATAAATGCTAATTTTTTGCATGATTATTTCGGGATTCTGCAGTAATAATTAATTCCAGGTGTCTTTCCGCTAGAATCCGTCAAGATTCTTGCAGGAAAGCATACTATCTTTTTTGCACAATCTCGCGGGAATCTTGTTCGGGTTTCTTTCGGAAAAGCATTAGAATTTCACAAGTCAATAATTCTACAATATTCTTACAGGAGTCTTTTGCAAGAAAGTGCGGAATTGGTTGTCTAGTGCATTACTTATTATATAGATAGGTATATATATATATATATACCGTAAAACCTACATTATATAACCAGCGTATATTTTAACGTATTCTTTATTTTATAAAATGTATGTACTTAAAGTGTATAATATGTATGTATACATATATTTGTAATATGAAAATTAAAGTCATTTTATGTTGCAGTGATTCATTTTTGAGCTTTATAATGATACCATTATATGAATAGTAAGCCACAGCAATTTTTCAGAGAATATAGTATAGAGATCTAGACACGTCGACTAAGGCTTTGATATATCAAAGGTAGGTCCAGGGAGACAAGTCCCATTTACTGTATATATTCAGAGGGGATACACCACAGTGCTGTGATAACTTTAATGCCTAATTATCAATTATGCACATTTATACACTGTAACGGGGCCTTTTAACTGTTGTTTTAAAAATGCAAGTATAGTACAATAATTTATTCCTGTACAAAATAATTAAAAATAATTCGGTATGCGCCGGGGAGGGTGAAGTGCTGAGAGAATGATGACACGGAGGATAATGAAGGTTCTCAGGCTGATGTTAATAACTGCATATTATAGTTGCAGAGAACGCGATTAAATAATAATTGATAGTCGAAGTTAACCGGCAAACTTTACTTAAATAATGGTCTGAAGAGCTCATTCTACCACAAAAAAATCACACAAAAGTGTATGAAGTTGAAATTATAATACGAATATAAGGTGAGGTTTGCATATATATAGACTAATCAAAGCTGCGCTCTCTGTTAAATAAATGCGTCAAATTGAAATCAAAGGTGCAGCTGTTTAGCTGAGAATAATCAAATAAATAGTTGCGGCGGAAAACTAAAAAATTCTAAAATAATTTACTTTGCAAAATATAGAGACACAAGTTATACAGTCACAGGTTTTTAATTACTTTGATTGACTATATATCACGAATTCAGAAAGAATATCGAGTCACACAATAAGTAGTAACCCTTTACAGTACTTGTGTTTTTCTAGTTGGAGTAGTCCTGGGGAGCCATGTATAAAGGCAAATTTAGGTAAAATTTGGTGCATGCCTTATACTCTGTTTCCAAACAAAAAAATTTGAAAAGTGTATTGTTAATTATCAATTATTTTATGATAATGTCGTAATAGGTTAATTTAGTAAAAGTATTAAATATAAATGTATCAATTTAAAATTGGCAAAAAAGTGTTGTTTGTAACTCAAACATACAATAAAATTAGAAAATTCTTATTAATCCTAATAAAGAAAAATTATTTTGGCACCAAAATAAATATTATTCAAATAATTATGATGAGCCTGCCCCATATCTTTAAGTTTTGGAGTTAATTGAGTATCAGAAATTGACATTTTGGTGGACGATATGAACTGGCCATTTCATAGATGCATCAGGACTAGTCCAGACTACGTATAAATATGGATATTGTATTTAGGAGGATGAATCGAATTTATTGAAACTATATATACAAAATTATAGATTTTTCTAATATGGATGGACACTTAGTTTGTTTCCATACGTTTATGTAGATACATTTCTCTACACGCGGCAGTTTCTATTGTTGTCATGTACTAAGCCGCTTCTACCTACAAATTCATAGGTTGAAATAAAATCAATAAAAAAGTATTGATCTAAACATAGCATAAATTAAGGATGCATAACCATAGATATTTCTTATTATTATCTTTTTATGATCATTTAAACAATATAGATTATATATATGCGTGTAATAACTACCATGTTATCTATATGTTTCAAGGTGATTTAACACTATAGGGGCCTATCAATTTTTTTTCAATGTATCGCGTGATCTAAATTTGGTCTGGACTAGGTAATAAAATCTATTTTTGAGATCAAGTACTTTTGATAAATCAACCACTCTGAAATTTTGCTGGTCTTAATTTATACAACATTTGAATTTTAACGAACAAAATGTCAAATGAATATGATGCTGTTGAAGGCAAGTCCATAACAATACACATTTTACTTAAATATTATATTATATTTTATTTACTATTTATTTATATATATATATATCTTTTAACGCAAAATTTCGAATTCTGGAATTTAATTGGCTGTTGAAGCTTGTCCACCAGAATCAATAAATGAATAACTGAATTTTTTTGTTTAATAACAAAGCATAATTAGAATATAATTTATATCAATAATGTAAAAACCTAATTTATAACAAATATGAAAAAACAAAAATTTAAACAATTCTTAAAAACGATTTTTTTTAAATAAACATTTTCAGGAGCCACCCTGGAAAATGTGTTATAATGCTAAATGACCGAAAGAACATTTTGTTAATTGTCTCTTGATTTCAGCACGATCGGAATCTTTTAATTTTATGTAGCTATATACATACTTTTATGATGCTTAACAAAATAATGAAAATATTTTAAATAATTTTAAATGAATTGAAGCTTGGAAGAAAGCAGTAACAATACTATTTTCATGCAGGAGGAAAATTATACTTCAAAATAAATTATAAAATAATATAAAGTATACTTTTCACTCTTGCTAATTTAAAGTTAAAAGGTAAACCATTAATGCAACTAAAAAATTATAACTGAATTTAATTAATCGTTATAGTCCCGGCTATTCAAAAATATTTATATTTAACCCTTTAAACCTCATCGTCCAATTGAGTTTTATAATACCCACGAAATATTTGAAAAAAATAGATTAAATAATTCTTTCCGATAACAGCAATATTTCTGACGGCTAACTTTATTAACAAGTTACCAGTAATTAGTTAACAGTAATAAACATTTGCTTCACAAAAAAACAAGAAGCAAGATTCTTTCTTATTAAGCTCTTCAATATCTTTTCGAAACGACATTGATAATTCTTGTATAAAACGATCGTTTGATTCTTTAGCCACAAAGGTTAGTGAAGCATCATCCAAACCCGAAATCTGTCTACTAAACTAGGGATATCTAAATTCAGTGTGAATTATTGAATTAGTAATTATAAAAGTATTTAAAATTTTAAATCCTTCAATGAAGAAAGCAATAACAATAGACT
>JAUZND010070535.1:0-17098 GCA_034780555.1 Coelogynopora nodosa
AGACGACAAGGGAGGGTTGTTAGGGGAGACGACAAGGGAGGGTTGTTAGGGGAGACTACAAGGGAGGGTTGTTAAGGGAGACTACAAGGGACGGTTGTTAGGGGCGACGACAAGTGAGGGTGGTTAGGGGAGACGACAAGGGAGGGTTGTTAGGGGAGACGACAAGGGAGGGTTGTTAGGGGAGACTACAAGGGAGGGTTGTTAAGGGAGACGACAAGGGAGGGTTGTTAGGGGAGACGACAAGGGAGGGTTGTTAGGGGAGACGACAAGAGAGGGTTGTTAAGGGAGACGACAAGGGAGGGTTGTTAGGGGAGACGCCAAGGGAGGGTTGTTAGGGGAGAATGCAGTTATCCACAGAAGTTAGCAATCAAATATAATCAGGAGCAATTTCGACTCAAAATACGGATGGAAATTTTTTATCAAGTATTATTGAAAAAATAGCTACTTTGGGTCGTACATACCTTTTTTTAAAAAATCAACAGCTAAAATATATTTAACGGAAACATAAATATGCACGTGAGGTATATTTTCTCTACATATTGTAGTATAGTACCTTGGTTTACAATGAAGATTATCTAGAAATGTTTACAATATTTTTGTCCGTTGTTTTTTTTAAATATTAATATATATATTAGTATATATACAAAAATGTAATTAACACAACTAAGATTTAATATTGAAATGTTAAAAAATATAATAAATAAAGATATTTATCATATGCAATTAAGGATGTAGTGTATATTTTTATATTACCGGCTTGACCATATACTATCAGTGAAACTCTGAGTGGTATCTACGAGAATTATGGAGTGTAGATCTATTCTTAGCTGTTGTTAAATATCTATTACGTATATTATTATTTCTTCTATAACACGGTATACATACAGTGTTAAAGATAGTGTCAAGTTACACAGAATATGCGAAAAATAGTGCTGTCCTTCTAAAATAAAAATATAAAAGTAAAATTACAACAAAAGAAAGCAATATAGCTATATGTGACTAGATTCTCACTGGCTGTATACAAAATGTTATTTTTACCTTAATCTACATTCGCAGTATAAAAATCTGTTATTATAAATATTATTATTAAAGCCGGCCAGTCCCACCTGAGGCAGACCGGCGATATCTGCTGGTGGGTAGTGTATCCCACGAACCCACTTCTCCGGGTGGTCCCTCATGGAGGCTCCTGCGAACTGGCGCCCCAGGAGGGTCATGAGGAGGTCGGCGGTGTCCTCCTCCACCAGTAGGAAGGCGTTGGCCCCCGCGTCGAAGGTGTAGCCGAGCTGTGCGTGGAGAGAGAGAGGAGGGAAGGTGATGACCATAATGATGTGATATTCTTCCATTGGAATGATTGTTTCACACACATCATTATCTTTGCTATAAATGTTATTGTGACTTTTTCATTTAAATGACAGTTTCGAAAAAGAAAAGAATCCAAAGAAATGTACAATTAAAAAAAAAGTAATATAATATTTTTTAAATTGTGCCTTTTACGGAACAAGTGAAATAAATGCATAAATTGTGCTTTTTGTGGAAAAGGAGTGATCATTTATTGAAAGTGCTATTTTAGAAAGAAAGGCAACAAATTAATATGATGCCTCAACTAAATAAAACTAATGAAATGTGTCCTTTCCTTTAATGAAAAGGGCTAAAGAAATAATTTTTTGACAAGTGACAGATTGTTTTAAATCGTGTACTTTATGAAAAAAGTAATTATTTTTTAAAACATCCATTTAGGAAAAAAGGTGCCTCTCTGAATAGAAGGAGTGTTGCCAATTGATATATTATGCTCTTTTTATAAATAATATTTCCGTTCCATAATTTAGACGAGTCCACAAAAAAAAAACTGGCTACGCCACTATACGTCAACAATAATGGTTTAATGTGTTCAATATTTGTAATCAATAAATAGAACCGTATTAATATTATTGTGAAATTTAGATCTAGTATATTATAGATGCAACTTTTGTACGTACACGTCTTGTGTTATTGAATAATAAAAAAGGAAATAATTTAAGGTGATAAACTGTAATAATATAAATAATGTATTAAAATGAATAGCATAAAGAGTCAATCCTTTTTAGGTTAATAAACGTATAATTGTGTGATAACAAATTGTAAATAGATACAAATCAACCTTATCGTACTTATTGTGGTAAATTAATCTGAGCACAGCATCACAGACCTACCAACTTCTCGAGGACATTTCAAGGTACTTAGATTTTCAAGCCAACAAGACAAAATTTGACTTTTATTAACCATTATAAGCAGAGTATAGACACAACATATATTTTCATATTAACATCCTCATTTCCATCTTTATATGGGAAAACAAAAAATGCTCAAGAATGCCCATAACAACCTCTAAAACCAGGATTGCCTGGTATCAGATGTGCCAATTTATGTATATTATGTAAGAAAATGTAATCTATTATAATGATTTTATTCCTAGAGGGTCCTTATGGATTTCATTCATTCCTAGAGGAATCGTTTATTATCGAACTTTATTCTATGAGTACTTCTGCCTCTCAATACGAAATTTACCTTTTTGTAAATAAATTGAGAGTAAAAAATTATAATACATATTTCATTTTGAGATCACAAAAATAAATATTTTGATCATTTGTTTTAAAAAAAAATTACAATTTTTTGTGACCCCCTTTCCAGTTCTCATCGTATTTTTAACAATATTAAAAAGGACCTAATATTTTTTTTAAATCCACGATTCTAGTTTAAACTGATAGAACAAAAAAAATAATAATGTTAAAAAAGTCAACATTAAATTTTATTATGCTTTTATTGTATGTGGAATAATCGTCTGGATACCATGTAGCATACATACATAATTTATCAACATACATATTTACATATCAGTTCCGTAAAGATAATGAATTCAATTAATCTAACTTTTAAAATAATAACTTATAAGATAAATATGGAATACATAAGGTTAATTTTATACTACTTGCTTTAATTATAGTAGTACGTGCAAACATAAAAACAAATTAATGTATATAATAATCAATACTTTTATCAAATTATCACTATTTTTATGATAAATAAGTTCTTAATTCTAACCAAAGTATTGTTACCATCTTTATGGTCGGTTGTGTTAATAATTTTTTTCTTATGTACCGCTTCAACTGAAAAACAATGTATCATTAATAAAAAAATAAACAATTTATATGTACGTACTAAAATAGTTCTTCAGATGCCAGAGTTCAAAGACCTTTATAAACATAACAACCTTTCCGATTGTTATGTTTTCCAGTTTTTTAGTCATTGTAATGTACCCAACTAATGAAATCCAAAATTGACATGTGTATATGATAGATTAATACATTATAAAATACATGTTTATTCAAAAAGATATTACACGCAATGCATGTTCATGTTGTATATAGTTAAAATACCGTTATTGGATGATTAATCAGACTAGTAACACACCAAAAGTTAAAAGCACTAAATAAAAACGTTTACATAATTCAGGGCTTCCCAAAAAATTAATAACAACATAATATAATGTACAACACACCATTGTGACACGATAGAGGTAACAAACTTTGGATACCAAAATATGATATGAAATGTGATGAATTATTAATTAATATTTTCCATCTCATACAAATCAACACATTTTTCTCTAAATTCAACGACCAGCGCAGAAGTGAGTTTCCACCATGACTAAATATAGAACATAATCAAATGTTCTAAAAATTTTTGATATGGGTGGGTGGGAGTAAAATTGGAACACATATTATTTCAATGTGTGTTAAATTTGACATCTGATTGACCTGATCTTTACAATCACTGTTACTTTTCGATTATATAAGCATTCTCAAATCTTTTAAAGAAAAATTGGTTACGTGGATTGTTAGCAGTGACGTCAAAAAGACTTCTATTCGGTGTATTTTGAATATTTACTAAACATCTTCGAGTCATTGGGTTGAATTTAATTCGACGGTTTAAATAAATTATACTATAAATTAATATTTTAGTCTACAATAATATTTAATATAATTATCTTCCAAACATTTTGATATTTCATATTGGACATTTTCAAATATCTTTATCGAATCAATGTAAAATATATTAAAAAATAATGATTTAATTGCTATGATGTAATAAGTATAAATATTATTTAATTTTTTATGCACTGTCGTGATATTTTTTGTAAAATGCTAAATATAATGCAAAACAAAACAAAACAAAAATGCAAACATAATTTTTAAAAAACGATTTCTATCGTTAAAAAGAATAAATCCTTAAACAAATATGTTTATCTAAAAACTATAAAGTTAGTAACATTGGCCAAATGATAACATCACCGACGTTAAACCATGCGACCACTTTTTTTCGAATGTTGAAAACTTCCATATTGTCATGTGTTCAAATTGAATACTTTTTCAATATCTGACAATTTAAAATACAATTCATTCAGCCAGATCGCCTCCCCATCCTCTGTACGCGCCATGATTGCAAACGAATAGAATAATCTATAAATAATGAACCTTCAAAAGTCATCATTTGAGGATTATTATATTTCCTGATACGCAAATCTGCGATAGCTAACATCTGTTTGTAGTATTACTTAACTAGGATGCCATGTCAACCTTCGTTTTTAATGCAGAATACATAAAATCAGGGAAGTTAACCAAAAACACTAAAGACAGTGTTGCTTCAAACAGTACCGTTAAGTAACATGAAGTGTATTCAAGTACAAAACATCAGATATATTCAAAGTGTCTTTCGGGTAACCATGGTCACCCTGAATCAAACGTTCAATCAGCAGAGAGACGATTCTGGCTGGATTTCTGGAATTAACGGTTAATTGTGCGTTATTCTATACTTCGAATTTTGAAAACACGTAGATAAATTATACAATATGTGAATAAAATAATGTATAAAAGAACAATTTCAGATTCATTTTATCTACCCAATATACGGTTATATTTAGGTTAATTATATTAATAAAAGATTTTTATTTATTCATTATTTATTTAACTACAATAAAAATTGCAATATATTACACACAGTTAAATTTAATAATTATACGGAAACGTGAAAAATACATGCAACTGCTAAAATGTTGTTTAAGATATACTACCAATAAATTTCAAACAACCAGAAGTTTTCATTAAAACAAAGTAAAACATATCTGAATACAATATTTCAACGCGAACATGTTAGTAAAAACAAACAAATGGAAAACAGAGCAAAATTTAAAACAAGCATTTTCAAGTTGAAATGTTTTCGTTAACTAAAAATATTAAAATTTATGTTTGGAAATCACTACCAAAAAACTGATAAATTGGTAATGTTAGGTTAAAATAATTCAAAAAGATATAGTCATACATATTTCAATTAATAATTAAAGCACAAAATATAACAAACGAAACGAAGCGATGATTATATTTTATGTGATAAGAAATGTATGTCAGTGGAAATATATCTCGATATATTTAAACTCTAAATAAAATCAATAGATAATTTTTAATCATATAAATTAATATTGATTACTTCGAGCTGTCCATTCAGTGTGATACTTAGATTAAAATAAATAAATAAATAAACCACTCCATCATGAACAATTCTAATGAAATTTTTTGAAATAAAACTTCATTTTTCACCTATATGTTGATGTTGATTAAATTTAATAGAAATATTCCCATTTGCGTTTTCAAAAAGTCGTCAGTTTATTTTAAACTTTAATAATTGACTAAGGCAGCCATTAATCACATCTGAACCCGGGAATAATAGAGAGGTGGAGAGAACAGGGGACAGGTTCGTTGTTCTCATGTGTGATTAAAGGGGAGGGAACATAAGGTATGACAAAGTGTCGAAAAACTAACGAAGGAAAGGAGGTAGCGTTTATAATATAAGCGGGTAGAGCGGAGGGATCTTTCATGTTTTAAATGAAGTAAACTGATCGAGCTTCAAACTGATCAAATCTGGGTCATGTCTCTTTCTTGTAGTAAACAAGACAAATATGGTTAAAGGGAGGGATGCTGTAAGTTAAATTATTCAACCGAAGTCAACAGCAACTAAGTCAACCTTCAATTAACGATCTGTCGAGTAAGGTACGTAACATAAACTATGAAGTGAATAAAGTATGAAGTTTGATACCGAAACTGAAACTAAGTAAAGAAGCCCCGTTTAAAGCGGGAAGTAATTTTAATTTGATTATGTTAATATAGTTTAAAAGTTTAAATAACTGATACAAATGATTTATACTATATTATATTATATATACATATAACTTAGATTCGTATATTTAAAAACATACAAATGCATCCCGTGTTCATTTGATTTTTTGAACATTGTGACGACAGATCACCAATTAACTCTCAAAACCGCCATGAATGTTAGTTGGTAATTTTGACATAATAATTGGACAGACTAATATTTATATGCCTAATTATGGGGGATATTTTCTGTACAAATCTTTATTTCCCTATTTATTTCCTGTTAGAATAGGCTAGGAGTCCACTATACCGGCCACAAGGTGTAACGTTTATGTATAACATACTGAAAAGCGGTAACTAAAGAAGTTTAGTTACTGAAGTTATTATTCCTAAAATCCGTTTTTTTGAACGTGATTAATCAGCTACCATAGGTCTAATATATCACAGAAATAAATACAGGGTTATATTTTGGGTCGGGCAAAAACAAAATTCCCTGACCTCTTATTTCACACAATGAAACAAAAAATAGCGACACCGATTTCGAAAGTGTAAAAAGACCAGACAACTCTGTCGCACAAGTTAAGAACACTCCTTAAGTAAGGTATGAATAGCGGTAGACTGACCCGTATGTCCCCGTAGTGCTGGTTGAACATGTGCACAAACTTGATGATGGCCCTCGAAGTGTCGTTGAGGTAGGTGATAGGGGGCCAGCTGTCGAGACACACGGCATGGAGCTGGTTGCTCTCCTTCCAAATGCAATGTTACATCATTATATTATGATGGAAACAATAAGGATTATATTCATAATAATTAAACCATTGATAAATATTACCAGAAAACTGTACAACGTAAAACATTTTGATTGTCGATATTTCATAATGTCTAATAATATCTCGTGAGCGTATAAGGAATCGGTGAAAGTTAATATAGATAGATAAGTCGACAAGTATTTTGTTAGATTTAAGGATTACGATTCAATGTTCGCTGGATCAATAAATGGCGAATACAAATAGATGAGTTAGAGATGATGATTTTAGTACGAGCATAAAATCTAGATTCAGCAACTCGGGCGAATCACACTTTTGAACATAATATGGAAAATAGATGTTTTGGTAAACAAATTTTATACAAATTTAAATGAGAACATGTTTAATGTTTAGACGTACGCAGTGGCCAATGTACAAAAACAATATAAGGAGTCATACAAGAATCGTTTCGCTGCTAATGTACTGACATCATCTTATACTTTTTTTTTTTACTTTTACTTTTTTTTAATTGTATATTGCGCGAATTATGTTTCTACTTAAAACACGTTATATAACTGTGAAAGAAATATCATCAGTTTTCTATTGATACGAAATGTAACAACCCAGATAAAACTAAAGTGACAGACACTATAGATACTTTTAAAATCAATGGAAACAGACTATTGGTTAATAATTGTAATCAATTAATAATGATTACATAAAAATCATGGTGTATATCAATCTACAAATATTTATAAATATAATGATCAAAGTATCGTCTGCACCTGCATGGCCAGCGTGAAAGTGTCGACTCGATTACGCGAGGCTAGGGCAGCTCTGAGCAGGGGTAGTCGCTCCCCCACCACCTGGGACACTCGGGTCTGCATGAGAGGGCTCGTCTTGACAGTCGTCTGCATGCCGGGGGTAGAGCCGGTATCCTTCTGTGAGTCGCTTACCTTTGGGGGGAGGGGCAGAGAGGGACATGTGGAGTAGGGAGAAATAGAGGGAGAGGTGGGATATGGAGACATAGAGGGAGAGGTGGGATATGGAGACATAGAGGGAGAGGTAGGATATGGAGACATAGAGAGAGAGGTGGGATATGGAGACATAGAGGGAGAGGTGGGATAGGGAGACATAGAGGGAGAGGTGGGATATGGAGACATAGAGGGAGAGGTGGGATAGGGAGACATAGAGGAAGAGGTTGGATAGAAAGGGATTAAGATAGATAGTGAGAGATTGCAAGGAGGAACAGAGAAGATAAAGTTAGAGATCGAAACCAATGAGCTCGAGACTTTACTCACCACGCAGATAATAACTCTCAAGTTGGACCAGTGAGACTCGAGCTGGAGTTGGTGTGCTGCAGACTGATGCCAGAGCGAAGGATCGGGGTCTACTCGCCATTCCACCATCCCTCCGAGGACACTGCGACATGCGGAGCCTGACCCAAGACTAAAATAGCGCAGCACGAGGGGTATAAGAGAGTGAAAATGCAAGTTTTACTTTAGTTGGAAATTCTACTCATAAGATTCTACTAAAGTATACGAAATACATACAAACACGTGTTAAAAAGATATGTATAATTAATATTATAATAAATTTTGTCATTTACATCTCAATGGTTAATTTGAATATTAAAGTATAACACAAGTATATCGAATTTTTTTTCATAAATATTTTACTGTCATATAGACCAATAAATCATCTCTATCTTTCTCTCATGATCCACACATAAACTATAATATACTAAATTGAATTGTTAATAAAATGTGCAATAACATAATTTAACAAGTATCTAAATAAAAACGCCATAAAAAAGGAGCTAACGGCACTGGTTTATTCGACTATGACATGATGTGAACTGGAAATAGATCGAGAGAGAGAAATATACTAAGTAGAAGGTAAACTATCAGCATAAATATTGAAAGTAGAAATAATGAAAGATCCGCAAACATGTTTTAAGAATAATATAATTTCCAAAATAGTATATTTTCCATTTCAGTAAATAAAATTTTAATCTAATTATCAATACCAGTAATTTGTAAACTTAGAACACTTCTTCTATCTTATCATCTCAATATAGATTATACTAATATAGGTTATATTAGTTATGTATATGTAGTTAAATCAAGTTACGTCTGCATCCAGATATTTAAACTATTTTATACTTTATCGCACAACTAGACCTCTCCTATTACACTACAAATGAAAAAATTGTATACACCAATTAATTAATTGTTTATTTATATGAATATATAAATGTTGTCGTTTTATGCAATGCTCAATAGATTATAAAATAAATGAATATATTAGACATTATATAAGATACAACAATATATTATATATAATAAATACAATTACAAAATAAATTTAACATAAAAAATTTTTTTTTTTGTAAAAAATATCTATAAGATTAACGAAGATTTCAAACAGAATGACCAGCTAAAAACAAGTTCTAACATTAACGCTTAACATTATTGTAAAATTTAGCGCCCATGAATAAATTCACTATAATTCCAAAAATACGTACTCTCATTTGACAAATTGAACGAAATACTACAAGCAAATTGATGAAAGAGAGAGAATTTTGTAGTATAAAATATCTATATTTTACCATCTGCAAATTACTATCGGAAATATAGTGTATAATTCTCATAATTATAATATGGCTTTCATATAATTCCTATAATTAAATTATGCTAGAGTGTGTAATTGTCTTCACAAAATAATATAAATAATTGCATTTTCTGTCTTTCTTAACAGTTAGCTACCTACAAAGCACATAATTGGGTAGATTATATACCTGCATTTAATAATTAACTTTATGTTCCGAACTACTAATATTCACAAGAAAGGCTTTAATCTATTTTTCTGTATATTACTAATGTGATAAAAACAATGTCATCGTGTCTGAAAAATACATTCTGTATATTATGTAACATGCATTTTAAAACGTTTAATTAAAATATTGTAAAAATTATAAAATGTAAGAATTTAAACTAAAACAAAAGTTAAAAAACGGCAACAGATAATTCGAATTAATATTATAATAGATTGAATTTATTTGCTCAATTCTAATTAAAGGTGTTTTACTTTAAGCGTTCCAAATTAATAGAATGCATTACTTCCATATTAATTTTTTTAATCAAATCCAAAAATTAACTCTTTTATTAAAATTTTACCTTAAGTTCTGAATGATTAAGAACCAGAACTGTAGTCCAATAAAATATTATAAAATCATCCTATACAGTATCCAGCACATGCTGTTATTTCGGTCTTGTATAGAGGTACTTTAGAGTTGATTTATATTTCAACATTTGTTTATAATCTATAAAACCAGGTGATTTGAGACATGTTTCGCGACAAGGTTTACTAATCTGGCAGTCCAGATTAACAAATAAAAATATTGATTTAATAAGTCAATGTTTAACACAACATTTTCATAACATTACAACCTTTATTTGTAGAAAGTAAACTGCAGAATTAGAAAATTAATAGCAACAGCATATTTTAATCAAAAATGGGAAAATTAGATGTGAAGCGATTTACTAAAATATGCCAAGTGCTATTAAATAAATAAATAAAATTAAGTCTAAGTAACACAAAATTCTATATTGATACTCAATTTTAAATAAAAACACCTTTTGATAATTTATATCTAAATGAAAAATAACTTCAATACAAAGATCGAAAGAGAATTTATTCTCAAGTAAAAAGAAAGATTTACAAGGATTACCGTTATCTGTTTTTATCCCATTGAACAATTTATAAAGCATAGTGTTTTATTGACAGTTTGTCAGATCTGAATGATTGCCTATCTCATCTAGCTAATATAAAAAGGAAAGAACTGCACTGAATACAAAAATGAATGGCAAATTGCCAGGTTAAACCTTTTTTTAACGAAAGCCATCGATAAAGTATCTAAATTGTTAATCTAGGTAAGAATAAAACACTATTTTGGAATATATTCAGGCAGTGGTAAAGATGATGGTCATTTCTATCGCATTTCTCCTAGTCTGAAGGAGGAAGGGGGGGGGGGGGGGGGATTTATAATAACCAGATGGTGTATGGCTTACCGTGCTGCAATTGAGGTATACTCCTCTCCAAGTCCGTAGAGTTTTGCCAGACCAAAAGCTGCAAATATATGTACGTTGAAAAGGATAGATTAAACATAGAATAAGTATAACAGTCAGTCTGATAAATCAGATTAAATTGAGCCCAATCCACCACAATGAGAAATAGGTTAATTTATTAAATAATTGATTAAGTGATAATTATCATAAGTTCAGGGATAGCAGAGCAGAGGGGGCTAGGGGGGGTTGAAGCCCTCACACTACCCCATCCTCACCTCCTTCACCCACCTCTCGGGAATATTTTTAGGTTGGCAAGATCATCTACAAAAGCATAAAATCATTGTAGGAAAAACGTGTAAATCGTTATACATACATTTTTTATCGTCAATTTTTAAAATGTAAACGTATCTCATAATTTTACTAATAAAATATAACACAACAGTTAACGAATTGAAATACGTGATATAATTGAACTACGGTAGATGCTAGTAGATTATTATGAAGTTAAATATTTAAAAAATTGCTTATTGTCATTTACGATTATTGTTTATTGTTTATAAATATTATGTTTATGTAAAGATTGCCACAAGAATAGTGAAAAATCTATCGTTATAATACAAATATATAAGGAGTACGTCATATGGTATATTGCTGTGCATTGTCAAATATGATGTTTTTATTAGCACTCTATAATACTCAGGTTATAATAACAATACACTGTCGATTACAGTTCTCTATGCAATATATATATATATATTTTTACTAGTCATTGCGTTCATCGTCCATGCATATAATTAAGAAAGTTGGTGTGCCTATACGTTTGGTGTTTTTACGAATGAAATATAAATTGATAATTATTAGAAGTGAGTTTAATAGGGGAATAAATAACCAAGTTGAAACATGTCCTTGTTTACGATTGCTCAGCAATATACCTAATTGAATTCCTTTATAATTGCTTATAGGTTATATATTATTAATTAAACTGGAATGCTGCGAGTGGGCCTATCTCAATAAAATAATGATTCATATAATATGCATATTATTTATTATTATATCACCTATTTTATAAAGTGTAGCCTTGAGCAAGACAAACTTGAAATAATCATGGAGGTGACAAAATTTAAAATATTTACCCCCTTGTGCAAAACATATAAAATACACATACGTTATATATTTTTTATTTTGATGGTTGCAAAAGATACCAACGTCATCAATCTGATAGTATAATTAATTAACTAATGGAGCATTCCCTCAATAAATATATTGACATTTCGATAGAATCAAACCACATAACAGTTACGAATATCATACTAATAACATACATACAAAAGTTTATTTAAGGTCATTCCTGCGTAAATAAAGATATGAGTTATACATAGAAATATTAAACACAAGTTTTATTGAAAAAACAACTCTGAATAGTTATAGACAGAATGAATTATATAAAGTCATCAGCTTCACTTATTGTAAATTCTGTCTCAACATACAAATTATTATTTAAAGGTAAGGAAAATCTGGAAATGAAATTACCTCACGCATACGCAACATTTCGACTATATACGTACAACTATAGTATGTTCTCCATAACTCCGGTCTGATACATTACACAGTTTTAGTAAAAAGTCAATAGAAAATGCTACAATAATATCACAAAATGAACACCCGGTATACTAATTAATTAAAGCGAACATCTCCTCTCCACTAGTAAGGTACCCAGTTAACTGCTACAAAAATACACCAAAACGCTATTAAAAAACGCAATGCGAGTGAAATATTTAGCAACATATTTTATTGGAATATTTTCCAATAATCCAGTGCCAACGGTGTTATATCCTCATGTGTATTGGCTTGATGTGACATCGGTTCGCTTTGTTTCTTTTAAATTATTATATACAGTAGCTTTATTCTATTTTGTTTTAGTGCTGTTTATATAGTTGTAACATACTATACAATTTATGTATAGGCTTTATGTTTTCTATTTATTGTGGTATTTGTGACGATACGGATACGTCATTGTGACGTGGGATAAAATGGTTCCCATACTTAAAAAGAGTTTGGGAAAAACACCTTGCCAAGATTGGTATTTTAACTACAACATTACACTATGTTGCACTTTCCCATTGATACCAATACATTCTATATACAGTGCAGTTCTGTAAGTGGTCATGACATGCACAATTTGCAAATTGAACTAGCCTGTTTATTATGTATGACATTTCAGCTATCAGTGTCATATAGGAAGGCGTCCCTAGGGCTTCATGTGCCTTAAGAACTGTATCATGTTGTGTGTTATTTAGTAGCAATCAGGAGCGTGTCAAAGTTGAACAGATTATATCATAGTGGACGCATTGTTCTTTCGAATTTAGTTTTCTACAAAAACCAATCCATTAGAAGTTAACAAAGACAAGTGTGAATTTTTAATAATCACAATTTTTTCTTGTTTAATATAATATTTAACCTACCTTATGTGAAAGTATTTAGGCTAAATATTTAAGTAGAAAAATATTTATAATTTAATCGGATATTAGCGTGTCTAACTGTTACTATTTGTATCCAGTATATAATAAAAAAGGAAGCGGATCAAAAATGGGAAGGAATAATTTTAACATCTACTAAAATATTGTATTTTTATAAAACGTGCGTTACAATGTTAAAATGATCTTTTTAATATACATTTGTTTTGTATTTTAACAGGTCTATCAAATAATGGATTTCCTTAGTTTTTATTAATTTACTATTATTATTGCGTTGTTATATTGATTTTTGTAAGCATTATATTACGGTTAATTGGATTGCTTTTTAATGGTCACACAGGTCGTAAATATTAATATTTTAAACATGTCGCGAAACACAATTTTTCACGTGTGACTAATTTGTTCAGTTTAAATGGCATCAAAGATTCAGAATGCGATTATTCAAGCATGTTGTCATGCATTATATATTTTTGGTATAAACGCTGCTTGTAATAGTACACAATTAATAAGCTATGTTAATATCATTAATTATATATATTTTTTTAAATTAAAATTTTAATATTTTTTGATTACGTAGAATACAGAAAGGTTAACTTAAAATTACATTATTGTGAATATCAACCATGACTATGAGTTAAAGCACTATTTTTTTAATTATTAATATGTTGAAAATGATTTTATAATATCTGTGACAAACCGCTTATATAAAACCATTATGAGTATATACAACAATTTATGATTTAGGTCATTAATAGACTAATTAAATATTTGCTTGTTGAGTTATTCTTATGGTTCTGTTTACGGGTGTAATAATTTATATTCCAGACGGAGAAAAACTTCAGATAAAAGGAGAAAAATATAGACCATAAAATAATATATAGTCGATTGAGTTTAAAAGATGTTAATATCATATTTTTAATTAAAAATGTAGAATACTTCAATTAATTTATATTATATAGTTTTTGATAAGGTTGTTAAACTAATCATGAGAGACTTTGCATTTAAAAAAAAAACATTCAAGCATTATAATTTTTTTAAAATTTGGAACAAAATATTCAAAAAATGTTGGGTTATATGTAATCAACATAAACTGTCTAAGATTTATATTTATTATATAGATATGCATTAAAAACCAGTCTATTAATTAGCAAAAAATAGCTAAGAAATATTTTAAAATTAACAAAATAAGTAACACATTCTTTAAAACAATCTAATTCAATTTAATTATTAAAAAAACATGTATAAAAAAACAAAGGTTTACACAGAATGTCGTCAAAAATAGCGTCATTTTCGAGACCATTTTATAACTATTTTTAATAGTAACAAATCTATCCAAACTTTTCTTCATAGAAGTTCTGGATCAAAGTATTCATTCATACTGAATCAAATTTGATTTAAAAAAGTTGTAAGAAAAATGTCTGCCAATAATCACCAAATAACTCAGATCAGTCGAAAACAGTGGTTTATGTGCAACAGAGCTGTACCGCCGGCACCTACCTTGAAGTATTAAAGCAATGGACAGAAAATGTAACAGTTTATCTAATATAGTCTGACAATCAATACAATAGATCGAAACTGGTTTAATAGACTCCCCTGCCCTACCCACTCTCTTACATATGCAGATTGATTAAAATAAGTCCTCCTGAGAATACATTTTGATACATTCCGAAACTATCCGTGATAAAATCTTTCGAGGAGATCTTGCAAATAAAATCAAGTGATGGCAATAATTGGATACAGTTGAATCGGCAATTAAGACATATTTGAAAGGATGCGATCCATGTTTATCGGCTCGAAGATCAGTGCAAATCGTGATCATTAAGAGAGCGAATAGCTTTGAAATAGTTACGAAGAACACAATAATATAAACAATAACGTTTTTTGCCAGAAACCGTAATAGACATTTAAATAATATATTATATATCAAATATATTGTGATACATATTATTGTATCCGATAATGATTGTGTGCATTGTTTTTTCTTCTCTTTGGAATAATGAATGAAATTGTAAAAACTTTCAATTATAATAAAGTATGGCAATGTACAAATATCAATATAATATGTATAAGTAATAAGCACTGATAGAAACATTTTAGTAGAATTATATATAAAAATTTAATTTATTCTGTACACTACTCGAAAAATTAAATTACAGAAAATGTTATGGGAAATAGTCTATCAAGAATAGTAAGTTAAACATTGCTTCTATAGTAATACCATCTATATATTGATTATGAAAAATATTTATTTGTAAAAACAAAGTTGAAAGTGACCCCTGTTTTTTTGAAAAATTACATTAAAAAACTATAAATAAGGTTGTCTAATATGGTTTCCAAAATACTATTGTTAACAATTTAAATAAATGTACAAGAATTATTTAATAATGATGATATTTATATTTAAATATTTCTAAATTAAAATGCAACTGCTTCGTTGATCTTCTATAAATATCAGAACTCTAAATATCGAGATATCTTCTTTTTCCAGTGATGCTATATACTTGAAAGTGTAACAAATATGGTATATCCCGATTTTTTTATTTTCTTGTAAAATGATAAAAAAAGTAAAATGACTTCCGTACAATGTTATTTTGTATAAATATTATAATAATATGAATTTTGATATGTTATATAACAATGACATTATTTAGTCTCTTCCTCCAGTTTTCTAGCAAATTTGAAGACAGATAATTATTTTCATTAGAAACTTTTTCACCATAAACCTCTTGGGATTTAACGTCAAAAGAAGCTTATTTATTGATTTACTGTTTCACAATTTCACATAATCGATTTGCTAAACTAAATTATGAATATAAATCAGTAAAGAAAGTTAAAAAAAAACACTAGTACAATATAGCAATAGTTTATTCGAAAGAAATATTTTTAATAATAACATTAATAAAAACATATACACAAATTATGCGCTTCATGACATTTTTGTTACTTGATATACCAATTAATTACATTTATATAAAAAAAATTTTTTTACAAATAATAACATATATACAAGAAATAAAAAATCGAGATATACCATATTTGTTACACTTTCAAGTATATATCATCACTGGAAAAGGAAGCTATATTGATGACTAGAGTTCTGATATTTATAGAAGATCAACGAAACATTTGCATTTTAATTTTAAAATATTTAAATATAAATATTTTCATTAATAAACATTTCTTGTTAAGCATTTCTGTAAATTGTAAACAATAGTATTTTGGAAACCACATGGGCCCCTTATTGTATAATTTTTTGTTGTAATTTTCCAAAATCAGGGGTCAATTTCAAATTTGTTTATACAAAAAAACGAATTTAAGTGAAACTTTTAAATAAATGCAT
The DNA here is from genome assembly GCA_034780555.1 of Coelogynopora nodosa. Taxonomy (NCBI): domain Eukaryota; kingdom Metazoa; phylum Platyhelminthes; order Proseriata; family Coelogynoporidae; genus Coelogynopora; species Coelogynopora nodosa. The sequence continues at coordinate 16,816 of JAUZND010070535.1, forward strand.
TTAAAATTAAACATAACTTCATGAAACAACTTAATAAAAACAACTTCACAATTTCTACATAATACCGGGATAGCAATAAATATCGGAAGATTAAAGATGAATCCATGAAGTAACCTCTTTACCTAAAATTCATTAAGTTGGTCAGAAATTAAAAAGTCAAAAGATTTCCAATCTGTTACGAGCTATTAGTCCGGCAGCCAAGGCCATAAACTCGTTTTGGTTGTTAAAGTTTTTTTTATTGCTGATTATTAATCATTTATATGTATATAATGATATCCAGGTG
>JAUZND010070546.1:0-17251 GCA_034780555.1 Coelogynopora nodosa
GACGTATTCAGATACGCATATATATGTATTACCTAAACATGTACATAGATACACAAATGAAGTTGAACTTTCAACAGAAGTGAAACACTCAGTGAGATCGTATTGAAGTGTTTTTACCGTTCGATTACTGTTTTGATATTATTGGCATTTTCTCAATATGTTCTAAAAATGCTATATTGATTTGATCTTTTTGACCTTTGTATTTTTAAGAATATATTCAACTTTTAAAATATACTTTGCAGGGTATTACGTTAGCTATTATACTTCAGAATTTACTGAATTACTTTTTAACATATGTCTATTTAATATTTGAAATGCGAAATTATTCTTTATATACACACATATATATATATATATATATATATATATATATCATTTCAAATATCGTGCATTTTAGATTTAAATAAATATTTCAGTGTTGATTAATTAAATATTTTTATATATTTGTATGAATTTTACTTGATCTTTTCTGACGTTTAATTACTTTTCAAAGTTGAATAAATCTTGGGAGTTGTTATTTCTGTTTCCTTAATAATAATTGATAACGTCATAATTGTAAAACAAATATGTTACTTCATATTATTTAGTAATATGGGTTAATTTGAAAAAAGAATTTCGGCAAAAGTTAAAAATAATATTTATATTCATTAAATTGTTTTAAAATATTCGTGTAACTTTGTCAATTATTTATTTAAAGTTTTGTTTCTAGTTCTAAATATTTTTTGAAAACTGTTTTTTAACAGTTCATGTTACTTATCATAAACCAATTCATCGTCATCTCCACATAATAGTCAGTGAATATTTTGTTACTTTATACCCTGCTTCTCAAATGATAAATTTATTTATTGTTAACTATATATATAGGATATATGTACAATGTATGTAACGATACTGCTAACAGATTTAAATTAATCAAAATTGGATTATTTAGTTTTATAAAATCTAGTCGTCGAGTAAACTTTGTAATCATTCTCAACCCTGTAAGGGTCAAAAGGAAATAAAATAAATATGAAATGGTTCCCAACCCAGTCTAAGAAGGAAGGAACACATCATAAAGAAAGAATTCCGAAGCGTAGTTATAAGAATATTTTATTAAGCTTTTTCACCCCTAAACCTTCAAAGTCTTGAGTATCGCAGAGAACATTTTCTGCTAATTTCTTTAAGGATATATTATTGTGAAGAGAAACCGGCATATATACCCTTTTTGAAAGCACTGTTCTGTCGTAACACAATACATACTGAGACGAATAACAGTTTCTCTTTAGATATCGAACTTACCATTATGCAAATATCTATATTTCGTATTATATATTCGTATATAATATATATTTATATTGTGTTTTCAATTGTTACTTTTATTTTTATATATGCATATTTTCTACTTGTTCGGATTGCATGCCTTTTTGAAATTTCTGATGTAATCAAATCGTAAAATGTATTGTAACCGGTTACTATCACGATATCAATATAAATAAATAAGTTTAATTTATTACTAATTATTCCCAAAACAAAATATTTATAAAATAATAGCAGTTTATTTTATTTGGTATCTAGACTTTCTAAAACCATGTGTATGTACATAATATTTACGCAATTAATATAGAACCTTCGAAGCATTTCTTACACAGTAGCTTGAAACAATTCGCAATTGCTGAAAATGAGAATTGATTTAAATACGTCAGCTCAGAACAATATTTGTGGGTAGTTAAAATGTTTACTTTATAAATTATTGATAAGAAAAATAAAAACATGTGGGCATGAGTCAATTTGGTATATTTTAAAGTTATTTCGAGAAGGTATAAGGTTTTTTGGGTTAAAATTATTGCCATAAGTAATATCCATCAACAAATCTTTTGTTATGATTTTCATTGATTAATAACAAAAATAACCACTATGTAAAAGCTAACGTAACTTAATGATTTGTGTATCATTGAATCATTAAAATTAATAAATTTCTATATTTATCTAGTCCATATCCATAACCATATCAATTGCATTTTTAAATAAACTTACAAAGAGAAGATTAAGTATATATATGTATATATGAATTTAAATACTGAACAAGCGACAGCAAAACAATATAAAGTAGAAGCAGTCGATGAAAGAAAGGAATATCTATTAAAATTTAAAAGTGATTTCGGTAATGAAGCCTTTTTCAATTAATGTAACAATCAAAAAGAAATTATTCTTAACGTATGTAATTTGTAAAAATGAAACAATATTCAACAGTAATTTTAAATTTAAAAGATATGTAAATATTAACTATGTAATCAATTAAAAGTTTAACAGATAATATTGATGAAATTAGGTTTAAAAAAATGAATATTGATTGGGTACAATGTGAAAATGTTATATTATATATAAAACATGTTATAAAAATATTATAAAAATGGAGGAATTTACAGCTTTAGTACCAAAAAATCTAGTGTAGCAGTTTTTTATACTTTTACAAAAAACAGATAGTTGAATAGAAAATCCACCTGGTAGACCAATTGTTTCTGGTTACGAAACTATCAATGAAATGATTAAAAAAGGTTGCAATAATCATCAATATCATCATACGTTAAAGACACAACAGATTTTCTGAATAAAATAATGATACTGTCCAATTTTCCCAAAAATATCACTTTAGTAACAATGAACGTTAATTCTTTATACACAAACATTGATCATGATGAAGGAATAACAGCTGTAAATGAACTTTTAAACCTAAGAAAAATGGATAAAAAGATTAATTATATTAGTATAAATTACTTAGTTTTATTCTTAATCAATTGTTCCTGTTTTATAGATACTTTCTACCTTCAAAAAAAGGAACAGAGATGGGTACACCCGTAACTTCAAATTATGCCAATATTTTCATGTCAAAAATTGAGCAAAATATCCTTAAAGAATACTATAACAAAACAGGTAAAAAACGATTTATTTGGCTCCGTTTTTTAAATGATATCTTTTTTATCTGGTCTTACACTGAAAATGATTTAGAAGACTTTATTTATTTAATTTAAAACTATTCTAAAAAAGAAAACATGAATTGGAATATTTCATATGACATCAATTACAACTCAGAACAAGTCCATTTTCTTGATCTTATGATTTCAATTAATGGTGAAAAGTTGAAAACAGATCTTTATTCAAAAATTGCAGATGCCCACTTTTACTTAAATTTTAATAGTTATCTTCCAAAACATAGTAAAAACGGTATTCTTAAAAGTAAATTTTCAAGACTTAGAAGAATATGCAGTGATAATTTTAACATTTCTTAAAAGAGCTCAACAATTTTTTTTAAATCGTCGCTATCTAAATACTCTTATTGAAGAAAATATTAATAACAGTTTTCAAAAAGTTTTAAAAATAGTGTAAAAAAATAAAATGTATAATTAGCAGTTACCCTGTTTTTAGTCGAGACTCGGTAGTTAGTACCACCATTTAGTATACAACTATGATGTTGTTACCTAACTTATATTCTATATATATCGTATACCAAGTGAATTACATGGATATCTAACTCTGGTTATGTTTTATATTATATACATTATAAGGCATATGGTATATGATATAATATGCCTTCACAGTTCATTCAAGTATAATTTTTTTTAATATAATTTTTCTTATATTTTTCAGGTACAATTATTCCAATGCAAATTTTTTACTATAACTGACTTTTCACGTTGTGAAATTGTATCTTTTATAATTTGGATATACAATTAATTAATTACTAATACATTCTATCATCAACCTTTGTGAAGACGTTGTGAAATTGTATCTTTTACATCAACGTTGTGAAATTGTATCTTTTATAATTTGGATATACAATTAATTAATTACTAATACATTCTATCATCAACCTTTTATGTACACCTATGGGTTATAGTAATTATATTCGACGTTAATTATATTATATAGACTTACGAATGCCAACTGTTTTTGTATTATAAACATTAGACATTGAGTCAATGAAATTGATGGAATTAGAAAAAGAAGCTAGTCCTGACCAACTGTTTTATCTTTTTAATAAATTGATCTTATACTAAGCTCTTACTCATTTCCAATCTGTGATGAATCCTTTTACTATTACTGTCGAGACTTATGATTTTTAAGAATAACTTTTATATTTAAATTGTCAAAAAATGTCTATATAGATATAAATCTATACTTTAATTAAGCCAGCCCTTAAGCCCTTTAATTAATCTGCCCTTAAGCCAGATGTAATATATGTTATAATGTAGTTGATCATTCCCAAATACTATGTTTTAACGACAAAACTTAAATGCATAATTTGCAATTTTATAATCATACGGCAGGGCCATTGAGCAGTAGTTTTAAATAATACAAAAGATATAAAAATACAATAATTTAAAACATTTTCAGTATGTTTTTAAAATGTTTGCAATTATTTACGTCGAAATTATACTACACCATTAAAGGTATATATATAATAGAATAGTCGGATAGGTAAACAACATATTTCTAACAATTAAGTGTAACTCAAATTTGCCATTGTTCCACACAAACTGATACGATTTAGGGCTATCCATAATTATCGATCAACGCAAAATGTTGAATCTCCCCTATAATCACAGACAATCGATTTTCAATAACCTCCCTCACTCATGATATACATCGCGACACGCAGCTTTATTGAACTCATCCCCAATGTAATATGTATGAATATAACAGAAATTATGTATTACCTAAAAGATATCGTTATTATATTTAGTTATATATTTGGTTAAATCTAAGTGTATATAAACAAAGTGATTAGATATTTCAAAAAGATTATCATGGAATATTTTAATATTATTATATAAACGCTATCATGCTAAATACAGGTATAAATGTTAAGCGCTTATATATAGTTATCAGGAACCCCTCTACCCCCGTTATGCGTAATGATGCGTAAAATGCGTAGTTTCTACTATATAACAGAATATAACTGTTGTAAATTTATACAACAAAAAATGTTTAAAAAAATGATGCAAAATAGTTTTCAACATTTACAGTGTCAATTCTTATACATGTATAGTAATATAATGATGTACATAATTTCGCTTATAACTTTAAAACAGTGCACTAGTTAAGAAACATTAAATATTTCAAATGTGGACTCACCAATATAATCTTTAAAAAAGCTATCTGATTTATGGGGATTTATGGATTTATCTTGTCTTCGTCGACAGAGGTTCTTACTCAATGACAGGTGCAGGTTGCAAAATGCATCTGCAAATATAAGCATAATAAATGATGTTAAAATGTGGTTTTGTAGACAAATATTAAACAATACATTTCTATCTAAATTTATTTATTGTATTGTGATTTTTAGACAGGTTATTCTAAATTTGACATACATTTTCTATATGTTATTCAGCAGATTTTTATCCTTTTCATTGATTATGTATATCTGAATGAAAAGGCCAATATATGACTTAGGTTTAGTTCTGCTAATTATATATAGTGAAGACAATACAATTTTGTCTAACTGTATCCTGGCTTACCTCGTCCTCTTTTTTTCTGTTGTACAGGGTTTCATGGTTACAGGTGCATATTGCAAATAGGCATCTGCAAATATACATAAGCATAATAAATGACGTTAAAATGTGGTTAATGTGTCAATAAATTCTTCTTCTCCATAAAATTCAAATGTGTTTTTGCGATTGCATATTATTCTTAGAGGATCTGTATTAACATTTAATTGAACAATTTTGTTGATTTCATTACCATACATATTATACATAAGCATGACTTTCACTTTACTACAGCCCATAGCATGTCATAAATTTTAGCTGGAGATATTATATTTATTGTCATTATTATAACTACAATATAAATTTGCATTAGATTTGTGAAAAAAAAGAAAATTGCGTTACTACATAACTTTCAGTCATTAATAATCCAATGAGAAAACAGAGTGCCAAAAACGTTAGTGGTTCCCATTAATAGTGTCAATCCACATGTTGGAATTACTGACTCGCTACTTACTACGCATTGGTGTAACCGAATTTATTACATTATCGTAAAGATGCGGAAAAGAGCCTAATACAAGGTTTATGACATAATGGTGCAACTGGGCCATAGTAATATAAGTAGTATAGTAAGGGTCGATTATGGCTTACCATTAGAACTTTTGTCCTCAATATATATTTTTTTCGATCTGGATCATAAATACGCAAAAATCTTTCATTGAGTATATATTTTTAGGGTAGTAACTTATGACAACCAAAGTTGGTATGATGACTCACAAATATAAGATGAAACGCTTCGACGAAACGAAAGGAAAGCCCAAAAAATCATTCCATGATCTCATAAGCACAGACTCATTCTATGATCACATTATACAGACTCCTTACATGGTCTCAGAAGCATGGGAGAATTACACTTTTGGTCACTTTAGGATTCAATTAATCATTAATAGTTTTAAGGTCGACGATCGGGATCTATTAATTCTAAAGTATGGAATTGGAAATATACAGGATCCACTTCGAGACTGATATGTAGCTTGAATCTTTGTCGAAATAGAACTCATAAATGACAACACAGCGTCATATTTTGACGAAAAATTCGACATTTAAATTTGTTTTGAATTTTTGAATATTGAAAAGATTTGACAAAAAATAGATTTCGTCAGACTCAAGAAAACTATTTCCTTAAAAGGCAACAGTGATGATTCTGTTTTTGTTTGAGCTGAAATTTGGCACTTGATATTTATATCTGTATTTAGTATTATAGTTTATAATTTATAAATTTCCACGATATTCTTTTTAAAATATTTAATCACCTTGTTTATATGCACTTAGTCTTAACTTAATATGTAACTAAATATAATAATAAGTAATAACGCCATCTTTCAGGTAATACATTATTTCTGTTACATTCATATATATTATATTGGGGGTGAGTTCAATAAAGCTGCGTGTCGCGATGTATATCATGAGTGAGGGAGGTTATTGAAAATCGATTGTTTGTGATTATAGGAGAGAAACAACATTTTGCATTGATCGATAATTATGGATAGTCCTAAATCGTATCAGTTTGTGTGGAACAATGGCAAATTTGAGTTACACTTGAATGTTGGAAATATGTTGTTTACCTATCCGACTATTCCATTATATATATACCTTTAATGGTGTAGTATAATTTCCGCGTAAATAATTGCAAACATTTTAAAAATATACTGAAAATGTTTTAAATTATTGTATTTTGATATCTTTTGTATTATTTGATGGCCCTGCTGTATGATTATGCATTGAAGTTGTGTCGTTAAAACTTATATTTGAGCATGATTTTCATGAGCAATTTTCATATTGTCCCGATAAGATATATTTCGTGCGAGGGGGTGGTATCCCCATGGATTTACCTAGATAAAATCGCTTAAAATTAACTAGGTATAAGACGAGTGAGATAACCCCATAATATCCTGAAATCCTTAAGTTTAAAACTGTAAAATCTTAAAATCTTTATAATTAATCCCATAAAATTCTAAAATTTAACAGCTGTATTATAGAATGAGCTCTAAGACTAAATCGGCGTGCTAAGACTAAATTTACCGGGCTAGTGCTAACTTGTATTACAGAACACGGACTTACTTAGAGCCCGTGCTATCTTCCCCAAATATTTAGCTCTGGGTACTACCAGGGCTAACCCGGTTCTAAAGATTAATTTCAGTAAACAAACACATTATAATGCATGTAAAAATTTTGCTTAGCTGTTGTTTTACATTATATTGTAAAAATATAATAAAGCAATGTTTTTGTGTAAAAAACAATAATTTTTTAATGCTTTTAAAAAAATGAAAAAATAAAAACATTTGCATACCATGTTTTAATATAATTGAAATACAACTATTTTAAAAAGAGTTTTAAAGCTTTGATGGTATATGAGATTAAGTTTTTTACAAAACAGTATAGGTTCATGTACATAATATGAAAATATTATAACCATTAAAGTAAATATATATCTTTATACATATATAAATATACATACAAATGTTTATACCCATAAAATATTCCCGTTTAAACTCCAAAATATCCTAACGTTCAACCCGCTTAAATTGTAAACTTAAAAAGTGTTAAAAACTCATTAAAATATGAACTCCATGAAGTTATAAAATCCTAAAGTTTAATATAATAAAATCCTAAGCATTTTCAAAAATGGCGCATGACACATTAATAGTATTATTGGTTTAACGCATTTGAGTATACAACACAAAATGAGTAGCACTGTGCTATAGAGAGTAATTGATCAATATTCATTATTACCAGTTCAACTGATTTAAGCACAACATCTTATAATATAGTCTTATAATTAGGATATAATTCTATTCGCAGTGGACTGGGTACTGAGACCACCAACAGGCTGTACACAAATGAAACATATTTTAGCGGTATGCAGCAAACCACATAACTCAGTACACATTTTTACAAAATTATGTTCAGTGCAAATAACCCAGTACATGAGAAACCAAAAAGAAAATGTAGCAGTTTATCAGATGGAATCACTCTGAGGTAACTAGTAAATTTTATAAGGAAAATATACAGTGTGTCACTCTATAGATTCCTTATATAATCTGCAAGTTACTTGATTATTATATAATTTTCTCATATTTTGTATCCAGCCATAAAATTGGCTATTTCATAACATAGCACTAAGCAAAAACGATAAATTATTATTGAAATAGAAAGCTGTTTAAAAAAAAATAATATTATAATTGTATATAATTTTTATAAAAAATATAAAAGTCAGTGTTTATATTTGGACAAAATTAAACATTAAGTATTATTATTAAAAAAATTAAAAAAATCATTTTTTGTTATGGATTTCGTTACAACGATTCCATTGGTATGACATCGTATCTAATATTTTATGAGATGAGTTACTCTCCAATAGGAAACTTTGGGATTTCTTTTAAGATACCCAGTGATAATATATATTAAGCGCCAGAATACACTCTCAATTTATTTAGTTACACATAGGAAGCTTCGAAAGTTGGTCGTGATTTATCGCATCTTATACAATGGTTGCATTTGACTACAAAGTGTCCCACAATGTTTCCCATACTATACTCCCTACGGAATATATTAATGCAAATGGTACATACCCCAGATGGTCCACCGAAGCACGAGTTTTAATAGCTACATTCTACTCGAGTGCCATTTTTCTCTCCGCTTTTGGTAATGTTACCGCTTTTTTAATTTTTATTTTTGGTCGAAAATCACGTACAGACATCCGTGGCTTTTTAGTAAGCTTGGCCATATCCGACCTACTTGTGGGTCTTTTTTGCCTCCCCTTTACTTTTACCTATATCTACCTCTGGTATTGGCCCTTCCCTGGATTTATGTGCCCCACGGTTGTCTTCCTGCAACACGCGTCTGTGACTTCGTCAGTTCTGACTAACACTGCTGTGGGCATTGATCGGTTTATGGTTGTTACCTACCCGCTGCGATCCCGTGTTACAAAGTCGCGAGCCAAACTGGTTCTGGTTTTGATATGGACACTATCTGTCTTGCTGTCTATAGTGCAGCTCTTTGTCGGGGAGAAGAAGGTGCACGCCAACGGCTTGGTTGAGTGCGAGGAGAACTGGAGCAGTCAGCCATTACGTCAGACGTACACAGTGTTTGTTTTGACTGTGACCTACATTCTCCCATTGGTTATTCTCATGGTGACGTACACTCGGGTGGCTTTGCTGCTATGGCGACGACATATACCCGGAGTGGCCGATCATACACGAGATTTAATACAGTTGAAATCGAAGCGTAAGGTGAGTGCTAATGTTATGAATGCAAAAAGACGAATACAATCAAATTTCACCATAATTCATTATTTTGAATTAGAAATAGCAAGCCCATAACAGTAGGTACAATATAGCCTACACATACATAATATGTGTAAGTTATTTTCAAATATCCATTTTTTATTGGAAATTAACGTTAGACTAAAATTCTTATTTTTCCATTATGACTCGGGCTTAACACAAAATCCTTTTTTTTGAAAAATAGCTTAAAAACTATACTTATCTGCAACCAATTATATGTGCATCTCAAAAGGTCTGATTATACAGTTACTATGGTTTGATTATATTTAGTTAATTATTTTAAATGTTAACAACATTTTATTTAACATTTGAATAAAGAAACTCATATGACAATTGGAATACAGAAAGTGAAGTATATTTTGTTTATCACAAATATAATTTATAAAAATATTTCAGTTTTATTTGATAAATAAATCGGAGCTATTGATACTGATTCGTTAATTAAGTGACATTAAGCATTAAACATTAAGTGACATTAAGCATTAAACATTAAGTGACATTAAGCACATTACAAGAAATGTTTTACAGTATATATTAATTGTCAATTTAAACAAGAAGCTTCTGCTGCAGTTACTTCCTAGACTTTTTTATATACCTTGTTATGTTATACTTAAAATTGTTTTAGATTTACAATCTGCAAAAATATTTGTAATTGAATCAATTTGCATATTAGTTTAAATATTTACCATATTTAGCTAATATTTCAATGAAATTATTTTAAATCATTTTATTTCTCGATCAATACGGTAGATTGTCCAGCAAAAATAATTTACATATAACTTGGAAAATATTTTTAAAAATAATTGTGGATTCGACTAATGAAATGTAATAAATTTCAGAAATATACAACAACAATTTTATTACAGATATAACATTACTCATTGTTTATAAATATCCGTAATATATTGAATATTGAAATTAATTTTGCTCAAAGGGACAAATGAAAAAAGGGTTAAAAAACTTAAAACTTTGTCGAAAATTTATTTTTGATATTTTACATTAATTACAGCAAAACCAATTTTAAAATACATTATGTTGCCAGTACACCAGTTTACTAATACATTATACATTTATATTTAGTTTGGTTGATTACTAATAAATAATGTAAGTTAAATTTATTTTTTGGTAATTTTGTGGCTTACTTATTTAAAAAAAAAGAATGGCAATGTATTAATATCATTTTAAAATCATTAACATCTTTCTAAAATTGAAACCCCAATATCCTCGTGATGGTCTGGAGGTGATGTACTCAACACAGATAACAATAATATGCTGTTTATCTTGGATAGTGTTATTGCATTGAAAGTAATGGTTCCTAATTTACTCATGCTTTGTCATCGTAAATTTAGATTAATTAATTTACTAAAATTATTTGAAATCAGTATTCTAGTTTACATTTATTTATATGTTGTCAGCCCACTACCTAGAAATCCCACTACATTGAAATCCCACAACATAGAACTTTAAAATCAAAAGCAAAATTAAAATTATTAAATTAATTATTAATATTATTAAAATTAAAAATTAAAATCAAAATTAAATCAAAAAGGCAAAATGATGCATGTCAAGAAGTTTACTGTGTTTTTATCGACTGAATAGGAAAAGTGTTAAAATCATTTTGACACATACTTATAGTGTATTAACGTAGCTTTAACATTTAGTATTGTGTAACAAGTAATCAACATATGTAAAGAAATACAACATATAATTAATTGTAGGTATATCACACTGAAAATTTTTAAAAGATTTATACAATGGATACGGAAACTAATTAGTTATAAATTATGATGCATTAAATGAGAAACTGCATCAACGTATTGAGCAAGTGTTCTTTCTTCATTTTCTAGCTGTGTCATCATGCGTCTGAGGGTGATGTCTAATGTGCAATACCTACGTTTTCTGGGCTTGGACGGCTCACCATTTTCTAGATGCTGTAGCCGGATTTCGCATGACAAGAATTAATTTCTAAATTCTAGGTAGTGGGACTTCTAGGTAGTGCGGGGTGTAATCATTTATATTTATATAAATTTAAAAAGAATTAAAAAAATTAGTATACGCAATTATAGCTATATTTAGATTTTTGAATATTTGAAATCCAAATCTAAACAATCTTTTATTGCCATTTATTTTATTTATGCCATTTATTATATGTAGTTAAACAAACAGATATAAACCTATATACATCTATACTTTGATTAGTTTTTACCGAATATTTTATAATATATTGTTTTGTATTATTCGAATTAATTAATAAAATATAACTTGCAAAATCAAACGAAACAAATCAATGAAAAATAAAACCAATACTTTGTTTAAACACATTATTTGTTGTTAAATATAATTATTCCTAAACAATAAGTACAACCGCTCGTTTATAAAAGTAGATAGACAGAGAAAACATGTCACATATATTATGTATAAAACTATAAAATAACTAAACTAAAATGTTGTATTGAAACTGATCTGTTAAATAATTATTTAATTTACTGTATAAATAGTTGTCTAATTGTGTCTTATAATAATTACCCAATTAATTATATTAAATTTTTTCAGAATAATAATAAAATTATGTTAAAAACGAAACTAATTTGTGTGGTATAGCGTTATGTACTAGCGGTGTTTAGCTTTCTTTTTTACTCGTATTCCATGTATACAGCAAATTTATAATCTGAATAGTATATTACGGATTTTCCGCCATTTTCAAACGATATATATATATATATACATAATAAAATTAAAAATTTGAAAATGATTAAAAAATCTATGTGGTTCATCTTCAATTGTGTTGAAGACTAATCTACTTTTCTTGTTCTATGTTAGCTGTTATTGAATTCTTACCAAATAAAAAATATATAAAGTTACCATACTTATATAGGTAATATGCTCTTGACATTTAGATATTATAATATATGTTTTAAATATTAGATTTTAATATATTTTAAAAGTTAATTATAATTATATAAGGAGAAACATGAAATTTTATATTTCAATATTGATGAAACCGTAAATAAGATCCCAGAATCATGCAAGCAAATCTTGTCGGTAGAAATGGTTTTTTTAGTAAATAAAATATTTTGTAATTAAATAGAAAGGATTTTAGTTTTATAATATAAAATTGCTAAAATCATGAATTTAAAAAAATATATTTAGGTGATCAACACCATTAACCAATTTATGAAATAAAAGAAGATGGCAGAACAACTCATATAAAACTCCACGTATAGTTAGTTGTTTCATTCAACTTAATCGATAATTAATCAATAAAATCACTTATGTGAGAAATAGATGTTATGTATAGCTAGACTTAAATAAATAAAAGAATAAAAAACCACGGATACAAAAAGAGGGCACACAATGATCATGTAGAACACAAAATAAGCAAGTTAAAATTTACCTAATATTACTAAGCATTACTTTTTATAATAGTTAAATCAAGTTAAATGAATACTAAATATAAGGTTTTACGTTTCGTTACATTATATAAGGTTGCAATAGATTGTATTTGATAATATTGATATATTGATAACATTTTTCATTACATAATAAATTAATAACAGTTGTAATTCAATTAAATTATGCAATTATCAAAACAAATATAGCATAAAATATACATAAAGGTAAGAAAAAAGAAAAAATAAGAGACAATAATGTAATAATTGAAACGCTTCGACGAAACGAAAGGAAAGCCCAAAAAATCATTCCATGATCTCATAAGCACAGACTCATTCTATGATCACATTATACAGACTCCTTACATGGTCTCAGAAGCATGGGAGAATTACACTTTTGGTCACTTTAGGATTCAATTAATCATTAATAGTTTTAAGGTCGACGATCGGGATCTATTAATTCTAAAGTACGAATTGGAAATATACAGGATCCACTTCCAGAGTGATATGTAGCTTGAATCTTTGTCGAAATAGAACTCATCAATGACAACACAGCGTCATATTTTGACGAAAAATTCGACATTTAAATTTTTTTTTAATTTTTGAATATTGAAAAGATTCGACAAAAAATAGATTTCGTCAGACTCAAGAAAACTATTTTCTTAAAATTTTCTTTAAAGTTTTTGTTTGAGCTGAAATTTGGCACTTGATCTTTATAAATCCTACTTTACAGATATTCTGATTTTAAAGTAATCGAATAAAGTTTACATATGTTACATTTTTAGGAAATATTTGTGTCCCTATTTCATAATGAAAAAAATAACTGATTCGTTGTTCCGATTTCGCAAAATCATATGCAAGCTATGTCTTCACTTTAGGATTTGACTAACAGGACACCTTCTATTTTGAAAAAGAGTATTTATTTCAATAATGTATGCTTGAGAGAATATTAACAAATGTTTTACATTCTTTTTCTTTAAGTTTAAGATTATCTTATGCTTTCTAGAAATACAATAATTTTTAGCGATATATTGAACTATGATTAAAACACTGTTGCACTAATTATGCAAATGAAGCATACTACGATTAAAATAAAGATATTGCGTAAAGCAAAGATTAAAACATGCTAAAAAATCAAACATTATATATTTGGAACTGTGTGATATATATATAAAGCTAATGTTATATAATCAGCTTTGATTACCGTACGAGAGCTGATTATTGCTTTTACTTGTTATAGTAGACAAAATATTCAAACTTGATTCATCTGGCGGGAAGCAAAAAACTTATTTATGCTCTCATTGGACTGACAAAACCTAATTTACTAAAAAGTAGCTGTGAAGCTCATACATAACAATTATAAATAACATATATATAACGCCTACATCAGTTTGGCCAATTTATAAGTAAGAGGGGAATTTCATTTGTCAACGCCTGGCAATATGAATTAAAAAAAAAATTAAAAATTGACAAGTTGGCGCATGGTAAAGCTCTACACTTACATTCTGTGAACATTCAGATGTAAACCGGTATACTGATGTTTATCGTGATCAAATATTATTGTTTTCAGGAGATTTGATTTTGAGGGGAACATAGTTGTGTCTCTATATCTCATATTAAGACAAAAATGGGTAATTCTAAATGTCTGAATTGAATCCTAATTTTTGCACATACTTTCAAACATAACTATTAACTTTGTTTTTCTGCGACAAGTTAGTTATAGAACTTAATTCAAAAATGTGCTTTTCTGCCAATTTATTATATACGAGTTAAATAACGTTTTATATAGATCATATGGGAGTTACAATTTTGAGAAAAACTCAACTCGTCAGTTTCAAAATTCTTTCAAAATATCAGCATAATTATTTATATATCAACACTAAAGGTACTTAATATTATCAAATCGTAGCATGAGCAAGTGATTTTAGTTATAAGTGATTCGGCAAAAATGATTAATGATCTGTAAAGAGGAACTGATATTCAGCTTGATTAAAATTGTAGCTTCCTACACAAATTTTAAACACATTTGGCAAGAATGTATAAAATTTGTAATATATATATATTTTATAATAATTTAAAATACTTGATATTATTTATATTTAAACGAAATTTCACATGAATAGGGTTACTTTAGGGTAATACTATGTGAAATTATTGTTATTATTCTAGGATTAGTACAATATATTAAATGATTGATAATATTTTAATTTATAAAAATTGAACAGAGAAAAACATATTTCAATAAATTTTCTAATTTAGAAAAACATGTTCAATTTGTGTATATATAGCTGTTATAAAATTTTTTGCATATTGCTTATCTTATAACTCCCCAAATTTATGGTTCATATACCCAGAATACAAACGGTACTTTCAACTTCTTTAATTAAACCAGTACCGCCGAACCGTGGTTAATCAGAACATCGCTCCGTTAGTTTCAAAATTTATTAAGGCATTTTTATTGGCAAGAATTGGATATAAATTTACTATAATATTCACAGCAATTGTGAGAGACTCGCGTGATATGTACCATATTAAGATAGGAAAGACTCTCCTTCCCTTCTATTGCCTAACGTGGATAATAGAGGAAGGGGAAATAAACAATAAACCAATAAACAAATTATTTGTAAAAACCTTTAAATACATTTCTGTAAATGATTTTAGAAAAAGTAATTCGTGAATAATTTTAATAACGAGCTTTTGTGAATGAGGTAAATAAAAAAATAAAAACTTCATAAAATGTCTGGAAAGGATTTCGAGAATTACCTAATTGTTTTAGTAATTATTATACATACATTTTTATTTTAGAATGTATTACCGAAGCTGGTTTATATAGGGTTTCATCTAAAAGTATTTAAACTACACCAATTAACCAATAAACAAGATGAACAAAGAATCATTTTAATTCTATCTTTAATTCATATTCTTATGTTTCTCTTTGTTTTCTAACTTATAAATCATCTTGTATAATGGTATTTTGACATATTTTGCATACTAAAAACATATTTCAAAATGACAGATTACAGTCTTAGTTTTTCTTCTTTTTATACTTTTGTCAGACTCCAAATGTTTTTCCTAACAAAAGTTGTCTTTAAACTTAGGCTACTTATTGTTATTATTTCATTATTTATCATGACCATTCTTCTTTTAAAGTGCTAAACTTTTTATAAAAACATAAATTGAGCTTTACATAGCATTTCCTAAACTGTTAAAATAATTTTATGAATTATATTATTAAATAATAAATGTACACAAATTATCCATTTTATTAGAAAATGTAATTATCGACAAGTCAGTGAGAGACGGTTTCAGGTTTCTGGCGCAGTGTAGGAGAATGCTCCATGAGCGGAGAGGACCTTTGTGATAGGTTGATGGAGCACAGTTGGCCGATGCGAGTGGAAGATCTAGGAAATGCGCGGGTCTAAAAGTAGAATAGATCTTAGCTTTTGAGAGATTTGTGAATGAAGTAACACATAGCTTAGAATAGAGGAGCGGACCCAAAATCGAGCATTGTGGAACACCGCTAGCGAGAGGAATTAAATTTGGAGAGGTTATCTTTAACATTGATAAATTGGGTCTGGTCTTGAGGGTTGAATGTGAACCAGCTAAGCAGTCAACACCAGTGAAGTCAAATCATTTCTTTAGGCGACGCAAAAGAATACTGTGCTCCACCGTGACAAATACAGCACTAAGGTCAAGAAAAATTACATAGGTGACAAGGCCGTCGTTTTAAGCAAAGGCGATGCCATCTAGAACTATAGTGAGCGCTGTTTCCGTAGAGTGGTGAGCAGGAGGAGGCAGCTAGCAGTAAGATAGCTATTGACGCAGTTTGCAGCCTGTTTTTCGATAAATTTTGGAAATGAATGTTAAGCACGAAACAGGACGATAGTTACTGAGAGCTTCATGGTCAAGACATGTCTTCTTAATCAGAGAACTGTAAATGGCAGCATGTTTTTCTAAAGGAGAAATATTTTCGGAATTTAATGAAGTATACATAATGGTTTTTAATTATATTACGCTTTTTAAATTACAACTGTAATCATAATTCTATTTTATT
>JAUZND010070546.1:17351-39160 GCA_034780555.1 Coelogynopora nodosa
ACTGGTATTTTATTACTGGTATTTTATTACTGGTATTTTATTACTGGTATTTTATTACTGGTATTTTATTACTGGTATTTTATTACTGGTAACAATTAAACTTGAAATAACAATCTTTTAATTAATTGTATTCAACTTGATAGTGTCATTAATTTATGTACGTTATGGTTATCTTAATTTTATTGTAAGTAATAAATACTTTTTTGAAAAGGTTAATTATATAATTAATTTTTAAATACGTGATGTTTATTACACGGAAAGTTCGCAATATATTTTGATAGCTTGTATAATTTTCTCACTTTATATAAAAATTCATTAATTTATACAAATGCATTTTTAATTATCAATCAGGTTTTATTAATCATGGTAATTTAACTCTTAGACATATAAATATATTTTAATAAAAAGTGTGAGCATTTGCTATGTTCGTGCGGGTATAACTATTTTAACTAATATGAGTTTTTATTATCATATTACTATACAAAATATATGCTTATTTGCACGACAACTTAAAACGTAGTATTTACACTTTACAGAGTTGTGCTTATTACTACTATTATCTTCTAAATTAAATTGGGGTGCTTCGGGTGGGCAAGCTCCAACCATACATTTATTTAGAAAATTTATTAGAAGATATCTGAACCATTGTTTGTCAGTTTGTTCATTTTTAGAAAAATAAGCCTACTAAATTGTATTGTGGAATGCACAAGCACATGGAGTTAAATCGAAAGAAAATTTGAATTCAATTTAATTTAACCAAACGAAACACTGTAATTTAGAAACTCAGGCATAACTAATTGAGCAATTAAGCATTGTAATAAAGTATATAGCCTATCATTAGGTGCTTAAATGTGTAACAATAAATTTATAAGACGCAGACATTTTATCAAAAAAATGAAAAGTTTATAAATTGGAGTAAACGAAATCCTATGATCCCTTTGTCTGTGGAAATGTCAATATTACGCTCTAAGAAGTATACTATCTAGCGGTTGTTTAATTTTGTTTAATGATAGAGTATGGTCTATATATGGTCCATACATCTTCCACATTTTGGGCAATGACATAGTTAGAGTCAATTAGACTGATATAAAACTGATTTCATAATTTTCCGCAATCTGTTATAAATACCTATGTTTGTTTATTTTAAAAGTAATTACCAAATTTGAAATGATTTAATTAATTTACATGTTTCAGTATCAGTGAAGACCATCTAAAACCATGAGGACCATGTTAACACTATTTTAACAAAGATAAATAACATTTTATAAAAGGCTCTTTAAACAAATATTTAATAATCTCTTTATGTTTGCAAAATGTTGAACAAGTCAAGTTCTCTTTTAAAAAGTGATTATCAATATTTAAATAAGAAATTAAAATTGATAAGTAACCATAAAGTTGTACAAACGCTTATATAATAAAGGTTAAAAATACCCTTATTAGTCAACAATTGATTTTTTTATCATATAAAATATTATACATGGACATTTTAATCAATCGATTAGGCTTACCAGATCAATTTATTAAAAGTAACTGCTTATTATTTCACCTGATAATAAGTAACTAAATTGATTTTCTCATAGACAACTTTCCGTTTTAAAGTATATTCCCAATGAATTGGAACATACAATAATTAATAAGTAACATATTAAGTGACGTAATATGTCTTGTTCATATATTTTAAGCGTACTTTAAGTGACTTAATGTCAATTAAAATTTATATTAAGTATAGAAAATCACATTTTAAGAAATTTTAAAATCACATTTTAAGTAATTGTAAAATGACATTTTGAGTAATTGTAGAATCACATTTTTAGTAATTGTAAAAAATCACATTTTAAGTAATTGTTAAATCACATTTTAAGTAATTGTAAAATCACATTTTTAAATAATTGTAAAATTACATTTTTAAGGGATTGTATAAGTAACTTATAATACTTAATAAGTGATATATTAAGTTACATATTATGCCTTGTTTAGCCTTTTTAAGTGCACTTTTAAATAACTTTAAGTCAATTATAGTTTATAATAAGTATAGAAAGTCACATTTGAAGTGATTGTAAGTATAGCAAGATACTTTTGTAAAACTGAAATAGTAAAACAGTAAAAACACATCATATACCAAATGGAATTTATTTTTATTCTTGTTAAATTACACTAAAATTGCATAAAAATAAAGAAAAAGTTTTTAAAGTTTATAACTTCTTGGCGTGTTTGACAACCAGCACTCCGCGAATCGATGAAGTACAACTTCTACAAACGGAATAAAGTAAAGAATAAAAATAATTTATACTGTAGTCAGGAACACGATCTGAAATGGTGATCCAGATAAAAACAACACGAATGATCCATATTATATGAAATAACTTTGTTTTGTATTTTATTTAATCAATTTAATCAACCTAAAATAATGTAAAACATGTTTGAACAAGTTATTAAAATTGAAATAGGCTTCATGTGATCAGTAATGTAGAACATATTTTTAACCAAGCTATTATATAAATTTTGACTTTTAATAAAAAAACATGTTTATAAACTAGACTAAAATGCAATAATTTACTTCCCATTTTTGATCGTATGACGTAACGCTAGATTTATAAAGCAATGAAAAGGTTATAAAGCAATTAAAGTAATTAATTATTTAAAAACATAATAATATCAAACTGATAATTAATTATATAGAAATTCCAAGGTAAATAAATCGTTATAAAACTGCCACGCGGGTTTTTATAAAATAATACGCCCATATTTAACAGGTTATTCCGAACCGAACTGCCTCTTTTTAAAAAAGGTCAATTTTCCGATTGCCATATTTTAAAAAAAATTATATTTGAATGTTAAATATATATAAACATTTAATAAATTAATGTAATTATTACTACGATTTTTAAAATAAAAAAACTATAACATCATTTTTTATATGGATCAACAAATAATAGCTTACATGCGGATACATGCTTTTGCAACCGGATTTACATACAAAGGGGTGTGTTTATTAGACATTTTTAATTCTACGTGTATTGATTATTTAAACTTGTATTATTTGTAAATAAAATATATTTGGTGTTGATACGTTTAATTACCGCCTTGAAATAGAGGCAGTCTCAAAGAGGTCACTTTTGAGGAAAAATCGAACCGCCACCTCTCGAGTCCACGTTATGCTACTGATTAGTCGAGGTTATAATTTCAATAGAAAACACCCCATGCAGGCTAATTTTTACATATTGTTGTTATAAAATATCCTTTGAAAGTAAGTTTCCCAAAAATGGGTCACGTAGTATGGTGTTTATTCGGTCATTATTTGTTTGAAAACAATTTAATTTTTTTGACAAATTTTTGATTTAACGATATATATAATGATAAATAATTTCTGTTATAGCAAACAATTGTTTCTTGCTTAACTAAGACATAAACAATATTTAACATTAAAAAAATAGTTGTAGGAAAGACTAAGTGTTGACTATATCATAGGAATATTTGTTAGATCATACCGGCTTAGCCTAAATAAATATGCATTCAATAAAACAATTGGAACATTTTCAACAAAAAATCTGATTCTATTTTAATTTAGTCTTTTAAAAATCACTTTTCAGTAACTGATTAGGCAATAATATGTTAACCGCTATTATAAGATAAACAAAATCAAATGAAATTCTTTAAAATTAAATAATAAGGATAATTTGCTAATAACACAGCACTCTATTTTGATATATATAAGGCTACACAAACGTTGGTCAATACTGGACATTTAGTTGTTGGGAATACTTTTGTAAATTAGTGACGTCAGAGACACCAAGTCAAGTTACCAATTTTTACAAAAATCACTACTTTTTGCAGCGGTTAAGCTTATGACTAAAGTGAGTGTATTGTTTATTCCACCCATCGCCTCTAGCTTATGACTAAAGTGAGTGTATTGTTTATTCCACCCATCGCCTCTATCTTATGACTAAAGTGAGTGTATTGTTTATTCCACCCACCGTCCATTTGCCCAATATTATGATTAACTAATCACTAATCACAATTCACAATTAATAATATTATTATATTTATGTAATACGATACACGTATTGCTTCCTTTACGACCGACCAACTCTACTTTAAAAAACTATTATTCATTAGCTTTTTTATCATAATACTAAAACACAAATGTATAAAAAACAAAAGAAAAATATAGCTGGAAACAATAAACTTAATGAATATTTGGATTAAAGTTATAAAGGAATTATTTAACTTTTCAAATTTATTCTATATGACTCGATTGAAACGTTAACTTAAAACATATGTTTCAAATCGATTTTTTACTAAAACTATTTCTGGACTTTTTTATTAGTCTAACAAAATTTAAACTCTCAAAACCTAAGAATGGCAAATAATTTCCGTCAGTTTTCAAATGAGTAGCGTTCATGTTTATGAACAATTTCTAAATAAAAAAAGCTATCGATATTTAATATGTTTCATTATTATTTAACATGTATTTAATTTAGCTACGGATTACTTTAATTTTTTGTATTTCGCGTTTACCCTATCCATCGTAAGAAATAAAATTGATTGCCTTGGCTTGCATTATAATTTAAATAAAAAGTCTTATGAGTAAATAATAAAAGGATAAACTATTTAACCATTCCCTGTCCTTGTCATCTTCCATATGTACGTGGTAATCCTTTGGTGGTGGTGGGTTGTACAACGCCCCCCCCCCTCCCCTATAAATAATACTTCTTTTTGACCGATTTAATTTAAGAGAAATTTGGTACACGCATACATTGTCTCTAAACTGAAAATGTGGTAAAATTTGATGATGACGTCATATAAGGCCAATTTTTAAAAAATATGACAAATAAATGCATCAACCTTAAATTTTAAAAAACCGTTGTTTGTAACTAATTGTTATCGTTTTTTAGGTTTTATTTTTTTAATTTTTAGTTTGTTATAGTTTTTGTAGTTGTTATACTGTATAACAGTTTTTTAGGACTTTTGAGTTTTTAGAAAATCCTAAATAGGACAAATAATTTTTGCACTAAATAAAATTTTTAATTACAATAATTATGTTCCATTTGATATCTGTAAATTTTGGAATGATCTGGCCAGAGCATAGCCGCATCGGGACTGGTCCAGACAACGTAAAATATAGACATTGTAACTATGATGGATAGAACATACTGAAACTTACCATAATTATTTTATTTATATTTTTTTAGAGTACAAAATTATGGATCTTTCTAATATACGCACTAGTAACAACATCGCTCAATTAATTTTTTCAAATTTTATAAGATAATCGAATTTCTAATCATCTAATTGGCGAAGTGTGGAACCGATCTGGTTGACATTTGCAACTTAAGCTCTGTAAACACAATGAATCGATATAACGAATTTTAATGTAATCGTAATTAGTTAGTTTACTATGGGGTAGATTTAAAAAAACATATTTGTGTCTTTAAATACATTGATGAAGATAAATTATTCTGAAATTTTGATTTCCCATGATCTTAACTTTGTGACACATTCCTATATACGTTACAAACTAATGTATACATCAAATTAAAAAAAAAATTGTTTGATACTTTAACTTTTAATTTTATTGCAATTATTGATTACATATACAAAGCCACGGAAATGAACGAAACATATAATGAATATAATTAAGCATGATATATGTGCTATAAGCCTAAACCAGTGTAAGGAACTGTTCTGTTACACATAAAAAAACCTTTTCAAGAAACGTTCAAACTAACTCTATCAAAGTAGAATCTAATCATATTACTCCATAGTATGAATTACAGAGAATAACTAATGCGATTAAAAACATCTACAACAAATTCTAAAATGATTTATATGTTTTATAAAATGTACCACCTTCTTGTATAATGCTTTCAAGAATCATATTAATTATGTACCTTAAAGTAAGACCGAGATTAACGATCAGGCATTTTTTTAATTTTACATGTGCACACATATCTACATCCTATAGTGGGGTACCGTTTATCACTTGTAATTTATATCTAACTCTTAGATTAACGAGGTTCACATTTTGTACTTACAATTTATACATTCAATTATTAAGTTAATTCCATTACATTAAATATATATACATTTCAATATATTTGTACAACACCAGAGCAGGGTAATGGAATAAATTAAACATTTCGCACAGAATTTCAATAAAGGATTCATTTTAATAATGTTATTTAAAACCATATTTTGATAATATTTACAACTTATTAAGTTTCGGATAGTTAATTGCAATCGTTAATCGTTTTACTTAAAAGATACTTTTTATATTTAGATATTCCAAATCAGATATTCCATTTCAGATATTCCAAGTCTACGAAGTCATTTACAAACATGTTCAGTGATTTTAACAGCTAAAATAGTTAATATAAAAATGTACAAAAAACAATATAGAATTTTTTTAAAGTCTATATAATGTACAGTCTATAGTTTCTATATTATATTAGTGTGTTTAAAGCTTAAGAATTTGATATTTATAAAATACAATATGTATTAAGTAAAACTTATATCGTTAAATTATTATATTACAACCATAAAAATAGTGTAAAATTTTTATTTGTAAAAGAAAGGTAAAAAATATAATTACATTAAAATTTGTAAAACAAATAATAGTATAGACCTTCAAGAGTCATTCTAGTAAAAATAGAACTGTTTTTTGGCTTTTAAAAATGTAAGAAAATAAAAAAAGTGTAGCGTAGTCGTTATTTATTTATATTAAAAGGAATTCTTATTGAAATACATTTGTTTGTAATATTAATAAATAATAATTACTAAGTCTTAGAAACATTGAAGCATTTAACCCAAAAAGGGGAAACAATAAAACATAATTTAAACAAAGAACACATTAATATAAATTTCAGTTTTACAATTTACAAAGGAAATTATTGTCAATTATAGTTAAGAATTTAAAGGGAAGTATAATTAATCTATAACTACTAATTAAAAATTGCACATCAAAAATAAGATAGTAGATATCCAACGGCACTGCCGGCAGTTGTGTGACGATTAGGCATTAATTATTTCCTGAATTTCTTTCACCGAAAATAGGTGATCAAAATGTTGGTGGTGATCGTCCTCTTCTTTGGAATCTGTTGGTTGCCGCTGTACGTATTCTTCCTCCTGAGCGACTTCAGCAGCCTCTTCGAACACATACCGAAACCGGTCCTCTCGAGCATCTATGTTGTCTGCCACTGGTTGGCAATGGCCAACAGCTTCGTCAACCCGATCATCTACAGCTTCATGAATGACTCATTTCAGGTGTGTACAAAGAGGGTAGATATATACATGTTCCGTATTGTCATGTGATTTAAAAAGAAATCAGATTTAATTGGATTGAAAATGGGTTTATACAATTTATTCGTGATTATTTCACTATAGTGGAATCTACATTGGCGTTATATAAATGTCATATAATAAATCCATAATGTAGCGATTGTGTAATAATTGCTCTTTATAGTTAATAACTTTACAATGGTGCATATATGGTCACTTTAATAGAAATCATGTTTACTATTATAGTTAGTTGGTACTTAATAGTCGCTTTGATAATAATTTATTTATTTTCTTTCTTACTTGTTTTGTGCTAGTACTGAAGAGTGGTGGAATATTGTCATATTCTACCATTGAAGCTTTATAATTAGTGTTAGCGTTAGGACAAATGAATATAATAACGTTAAAAAACATGATAATGACGTAATCATGGCGTGATATTATAGTGAAATTGACATAAAATTAGCACCATGCAGGTTAAATAGCGGGATAATTAAGTCAAAATGAAGGTAGCGTCAAAAATAATATTTGGCGTCAGAATAGTATATTGTATCGTTTATACTTTATACGTATATATTATTTGCATCATTAAGGTATCATTTAAGGTATCTAATAACTTATTATCTAATTTGTCACGTGATATGGTCAGGTCCAGAACATGTAAAAAACGATTTTTGAAATCGTGCGCTTCTGATGAATCAATCACCTTGAAACTTGGCATACTACTGCCAGAGAGCGCAGTAAAGCCAGTTTAAGAGCGCTTAGCTTTAGATTCATTAGAATGAGAACATGTTGACGTATCCACAATCTGGGTCGTTTAGAAATCCATTTCAAACTCTCGCTTTGTTTATGTTAATAAACTCAATTCCTTTTATCTATTCTATAATTATTAGACAAAATTCAGGACAAAACTAAATAAGAAATTAATTTTTTATATAAAAAGTATCAAAGTGAGTCATTTGGAGCAGCTAACATGATAATATTATTATGTTTAGGTATAAAAAATACTCGCAAAAAAATATTTCAATTATGTTAATGAAAATGAGGCAGAGATATATTATTAACAAGTAAATTACTATAAATTGAAGCGTTTTTGTGGAATGGTTTTAATAACAAAAATAACAACTGTTGATTAACTTCACAAAAATAATTTTCATTGAAATTAAATGATATAAAAGAAGAAAAAAAGTAATAAAATAGACATTAAACGTATGAGCTTTCAGTTACATGACTTTACTATTATGCCTAAATGAGGACATTTAGAATCATAAGAATCGCAAACATTTAAATATAGATTTTACACTATTCTTTTTCTGAAAATAAATTCTTCTTCTTGAGAGCATTGAGAGAGAATATTTTTCGTTTTTTAAATGTATAATAAAATAAATGCAAGAATACTTTATGAATAGATAGCATGTCAACTGTAAAATATGTTTATTAATATGTTTCAACAACAAAGGTGATTATCTAGTTTGTAAAGAATACTGTTTCAAAACAAAAGCAATTCTTATCAAAAACAATTAACAATAAAAACTACATTTACAATAGATAATGTATACATCGAAATAAATATCACTCGTCTTACGAAAAAAATGTGAAAAAGTATTATTACTACAATACAACTGGATTGAGTGAGAGACTTTATACTTATTTTCCGAGAGTTCTGAACATACTTTAAAAAATGTCTATTTATACATCCCTTTATACATTTTGTGCTTCTTGTATTACCGAACTAAAAAATAACAGATAAACATATAACATACATAACTCAGAAAAAATAGTAACATTAATTTATATTGAGTACCATCAAACTACACGATATCCTGTTCTTCATCTCACCATTCAGACATTGCACTATGGAAAAATCGATGAGAGAAGTCTCCAGGTTAATGTATATAGGCGTTAGTTCAAATATATTGAGAGCTGCGTGATAATAATCCGTATCATGAACTATAATTGTTATTGATTAGCATTCTATTGATTAATTGTTTTCCTTTAACATTTGGTGGTTGGGGAGAATAGCCATATTGGGAAGCAATATGTATATGATAATTAAATGATTTTAGGAATTCCATGCTTAGAAAATACGAGGATGCACTTTCTAAATAGCATGGAAATCCATAAATCAGTTAATTTACCATATATATTTTACTATTTACTGTAGCGTACATTCTCTAAAATTTTGAATTTTGTTATGTTTAATAAAGGTTTATAAATAACAGCATTTTCTATTGAAATAATCTATCCAGTTATACGATACAGAGTACAGTAGATAGTAAAATATATGCCATGACTGACCTGGTAAAAGAAACATACGCTGGAGAAATATCGATGGTGGATGCCCTTGACATATTTAAGGATGCACAGTGCATCATTTGTTTTTCTTGTCTTCTTAACTACGGTATACGCACGACTTCCACACGACGGGGATAGTAGGATCGCTTCGTTCTCTGTGAAGAGTTGTTTCCTGCTAGGGTTTCCTCGTAATGTTGAAACGGAAATTCAGATTTCTTGAGTATTTTTCAGTCAATTAGCATTGTGGGAATTGTCGGATTTCGAGAAGACTTTAACATTGTTGAATCGCTCTGGGTTTCCACTCGGTATCCTGATGTCCACTCTATCAATTCCTTTAGAGAAATTAATAAGAACCATTCTGGATGATTTCTTAGAGTCACCAGCTACATAGATGTGATGCATGAGTGACAAGAGCATGTAGACTTTTTATTCGTGGCACCAAATTGAAAAGATTCAAGAAATTGGTCGAAAAATGACGTGAAAGGCTTAGTCATATTATATTGTTACTTTGGATAAAGTAAGCCTGAGTGTGATGGTATATATACAGGTCGGTTTCTATATTGGTTAAATGCGACTTATTTGGAATAAAAATAAAATGCAACAAATTGTAAATTTGTAATAAAAACTATTGGATGGCCGCTGATAATGATGCGCAATATTTATTGAAATATTCAATAAGAAAAGTGACGTGATCACGTTGATGCACTTAAACACAATACATTAAAGTTCACTAAATACAGGCAAATACCGATGAGTTTTGCGCCCATTAACGGATAAAAAGCGGCCATCACGCTATCATTATTATGATTTCATTGATAATGTTGATATTATTAATATGGTTTCAAGATATAAATTAATGATGAGCACTAATAGTCTAATTGATATTGTTGATATTTTTCAATTGACATTATTGATACTTTTGATATATTTTTCAATTAAAAGATTTTTTAATTTCTTCCCAATTAAATAAACCGAGAAACTGTACCATTATTACTAAGTAATACAATTTATTTCAAGTGACATTTTCAAAAAGAAATATTTAAAAAATGGTATATTGGCTATACAATTTAATATAGGAAAGATTACCAATGTGAAAATTAAAATATCCTTCTACATAATTTACAAAAAATATGAATATTGTTTGTGCTTTCACGACAGTCGTAGTATGATAAAAATCATTTAACATTATTTATTAACATGATTGTTACAATGTTAACGTGCGTCAATTATTTTAACCGTTAGCGTTATATAAAAAACATAGGAAGATACAGGCCATTGTTCAATATTCAATCGGCTATACATATATTATTTATCTATGATTGTAAATATTACCTATTCTATATAAATATGCATAATGTAAATGAATAATTAAAAAAATAGTGTAATAAAATCAATCATGAAAAGATTTATTCATTAATTTTTTGGTTAACTATTAACTATTGATGTTCACAATTTTTCAATTAAATTTTCTGTTAAAATCGACGTGATCAATAATTACCACATTCAATGAATCCGCACTTAGCGGGACAATCCCTAATCATGTTCTACTGTTATTGATCGATCATTAAAACATTCTTTTTCAAGTTTGTGATAGAATTTTTATAAAAAATAAACAAATTTAACATGTGAGTAAATATTTTAAAAAATGTAATAATCATCCTGGCCATCATCCACTATGACTGACTGAAACGTTTTCTTTGAAACCGGGAATAAAAAAATCACTATAGGTTGATTCTCTCGCGCAGTCCTCTCTGCCTCTCCGTGTTTTCTGATTCATCTGATCTTCTAATGAGACTGTTTAAGGTTAAAGATTAGAAAAACGCGATTTCCACTTTTTTTTCTCTCTCAATAGGATACCCCAATCCGGCTAATTGCTACTCAAAAACTTTGGAGCAAATGGATTGTTTGTATATATATGCAACTGCCCAAAGTTGGCCAATTATTTAAAGAGCCCTTGAGCATCATGTCGTTTCCGAAGCTGTTGCCCGGTTAATACGTGTTAATTGATCTTATTTTCAGTGAATTCGGGAGTACTAAAGAACTATTTCTATTGGTATGTTTTTATTTTAAACGTTATATTTTAAATTTTATATAGAAAAAATATATATATATATAATAGTCCACTATTTTTGATTTTGATTTTTTAATGAAATCATTGTTGATACAGTGTACTTAAAAGGATTTTGATTTTATAAAATTATTATACCACAATTGATTGTAAATATAATTAAATATTCACTTGATAATCAAATTATCGATGTTTTATAAATAATTTTTTCTCTATTCAGTGAATTGAAGTTACAACGAAATAATAATAGTAAGAATGTGGTGGAACGAATCTACACAATTTTCCCCTACAATTCCAAGTAATTATGCTGATGGTACCATCATCCTTTTCAAACCTAAACTTCATAATATATAACCGACAACACTTTGTGTTAAAACATTAAAAACTGACACCTTTTAAAAAATCTCTTTAATTTGATTACATCATTGTTATTCAATCGACAATTATTTTAAAATAAAATAAGAAACAATATATATAAAAGGTAGTAAGGTACTTAAAATGTCATTTTAATGCGCTCAAATCTAAAATTATATTTCAATTTAATTTCTATAATATTAATCAATAATATAATTCCTTATAAAACCACCCCACAACAATGCTTTATTATTCAATATAGTACAACACTTGTTTTTCTCCATCCCACTTTCTCCTACTAACCTAATAGTCGGATCTGAAGGAAACATTTGATCGAATTTGCCAGTGTATAAGATCGTCAACCCCGAAACAGGAGACATCGCAGAGGACAACTTGCCTCACAAACAGTCAAACTCCGAACTCGCAGTCCCGGCTGGCTAGTGAGCCCGGCGCCGTCGCCGAGGAGTCACCGGGAAGAGTGAAGCCGACGTGCTTCGCGATTACCACAAACCGGAATTCAAACAGCTGTACAAATGGAGCTCAAAAAAGAAACTTGATAACTGGAAAAGAGGCGGACAAATCGAATTATCGTGTTGTCCAGTATGTTTCGCAGGTTTAACTGTTAGTTACAGTTTGATTTGACTATAGAAAAAATGGATTATATTATCGAATTGAGAGATATAATAAACATGACAAGACGACACACGTCATTCTAAAAGCATATTTTGAAAACATTGTTTTATTAATCTACTCTGTCAAACTGATAAACAACAGTCACATATTATGCTATATGCGTCATTTAAGGATTGTGTTGAATCCCACCGACATATTTGTGAAAATTTGTACTTTATAGCTTTTAGTCATATTTCGTCCATACCAAGCTATCAAGTGTTTTGTTATATTTGCATCATATTGTTTGATAGTGTCTATAAATATCACTCTTAACAAAATGTGCGTCTAGATTAAATACTGTTGTCGAATGATTTTCTGTGAATATACATGGTTTATTGCAGTATAACATTTAATGGTACATATATACTGTATATAAAATCCTAATGAAAGTGTATAATTTTATAAAAAAAATGGTTGAGTCCAATTAGAGGGGGAGCATCCACCACCCCTCAATGAGAGAGGTGGATTTTTGGGTACCTCCTTCACATATAGTGAAAGAGGTACCCGTGATCACCAAGCCTGATCACGAAGCCCTTAATATAGACAATTGGCTTAATCACATTTTATAAGAATAGACAGAATTGGAATAGATTTCATGTTATAGGATAATTTTTTTATTAATTAGAAAACTAATATTTAGTAATTCTTATATAAATTACGTTAGTAAAATTACAAATGTCTTCAAATATTTTATATATTTATAAAGTAATATTTATTTTAATTAAACTATTAACTTAAAAAAGTATAACTAAATAATAACAAAATTACATTTGAATAATTTTTTTAATTTAATTGATTTATTTAATTAGTTTTTTTTATTATTATTATAAATTACAATAGTTTTATAAATATGCTACTCCAACATCAGCTCCATTTCGTATATTTTTAGTTTTTTTAAATTTTATTAAGATTGTTTGTTCGATCGAGGTTCTTTCAATTAATTTAACCATAAACTCGCTCCTCGGAACAGTGCGTATATGGATGCAGTTTAGCAGGATGTTTTGCGATTGTACAGAGTACTGCCTGTTACCTAGATGGCAATGTTTTGGATTCCTGTAACTATAATGTAATTCTCTTTATGTTTTACGATTAAAACAAGTCCTATATAGGTTACTCGAGACTTTTAGTACGTGTAAAACTTTTTTTTTATTATTGTTGCATGCTTCTGTGGCATGTGCACAGCTTCTTACGTATAGCACTTAAAAAGGTAGTAAGCGCTCGCATAGTCTGATAGCGGATGTAAATATAAGAGTTATAGGTGCGCACAATTTCTTAATATTGATTTGCTTTCAGTGGAATAGTTTTGACTTATTAAACTTAGTGATCGCAATTAACATCTTCAGTCTTAATACCTCCTCTGAAAACACAAACTGCTAATTAAATAAAAATATTTAAAAAATAGTCGAGATGGAGGTTGAAGTAGCGTATTAGTGTAATAAACTATATAACGTAATTTAATATAACTTAATATATTATCTAAATTATGAACTTTGTAAATAATTCGTTTCAAATAAAAAAATGATTTCATTTGAATTTAGTTTGTAACATGTGATCAATTCTGATTCTATGTTATATATAGTCATTATGATATGACTTATGATTATATTATTTTATGTCAATAGAAAATTATAATTATAAAAAAAACCCAGAAAATTTAATAAATAGTGAAGAATTAAATTGCATTTGCTTTATATATTTGTTATATTTGAAAATTAACAAAGAAATTTGTAGAGATCAAGAGAGGTAATGGTAGAGATAGAGAGCAAGAGAAGTAATGAGAAAGATAGGAGATAGAGAGCTAGAGAGGTAATGGTAGGGATAGAGAGCAAGACAGGTAATGGTAAAGATAGAGAGCAAGAGAGGGAATGGTAGAGATAGAGAGCAAGACAGGTAATGGTAGAGATAGAGAGCAAGAGAGGGAATGGTAGAGATAGAGAGCAAGATAGGTAATGGGAGAGATAGAGAGCAAGAGAGGGAATGGTAGAGATAGAGAGCAAGATAGGTAATGGGAGAGATAGAGAGCAAGATAGGTAATGGTAGAGATAGAGAATAATAGAATAGTAGAGATAAAGAGCAAGACAGGTAATGATAGAGATAGAGAGCAAGAGAGGTAATGATAGAGATAGAGAGCAAGACAGGTAATGGTAGAGATAGAGAGCAAGAGAGGTAATGGGAGAGATAGAGAGCAAGAGAGGTAATGGTAGAGATAGAGAGCAAGAGAGGTAATGGTAAAGATAGAGAGCAAGAAAGGTAATGGTAGAGATGATAATGATACAAAGTAACTTATGAACACATAAAAACAAATGATCAATCCATATTATTATTATTTTAAATAATGATATATTGAAATTGATAAATAAATCTATTCTTCCATGTTTAAGAATGATTTATTCATAAGAGATATAATATGCATATTTTATGTGGTTCGGACTGGTCCAGATCCCCTTGAAACATACATAGTGTATGTAATAACTAGTAAATATCTCTGTCAATTTTTTATTTAATTATGAAATAATTGTTTTATCTTGGATTTAGATGTATCGGCCATTTGATGTCATCAACAAGCCAATTAAAAGTCAATCGATAAATTGAACTTTTTAAATAAAGTCGAACTTTTTTAAATACGTGATCGAAAAAATGTTTGTATTGTTTTCACACTCTTAACTATAGATGATCTGATGCTAATATAGTAAATTAATAGAATACATTTGTTATATATTTACTATATAAATATTCATTAATTGGTCATATTTTTAGACATATTATTATTCAAATTTATATAATTAATATTCATATTAAATATACGGCCTATATGCCATATATGTCAGCGATTTAAACATAGCATGCTTGAAGCGCTGTGCTTACTGGGTCTTGAGCTCGTTAACAACATCAGTTGTGGTGATGACTTGTAAGATCTTGGCATTGGCGTCTTTCACACTTTCAGCTTTATTGCGTTTATCCACCTTGGAACATGCATCTGCTATTTCATCTGTAACAATTGAGCAACTGACATTCAAGTGTGGAAACTTTTTGAAGAACAACTCAAGTGGCAGTTCATACAATGCTATGCATGAGTAGATGTGAGCACAAAGAGAGCGTTTGTAATCACTGTATATTTCGTATGTTGAATTTCTAACTAAAAATGGGGACATAATATATATTGTTAGATATGGACCACAATAAAAGGGATCAATTTATTTATCAAAAATCTCCATTTACTTTTATGTTAAACTATATAATGTATATTGTACATAATATACCGCTACATATATCAGTAAAGAATCTGAGAGTCACTAACATTCACATCTCTATAACACGAAATATTTCTAAACTTTATCTTTCTATTGCGTTGATCCAAGAATGAAACCAACGTAATCCCAATCTTCAATGTAAAAAAACAATAAATTCTCACTTTATACATTATAGTAGATTAAACAATTAGAGGCCAGGTCTGTGATTCAGTATATCAATACATTTTTTAACCGGTCGCTATATAATTCGAGTTTGCTGAATATAAATCTTCTTGATACAACACTAAATATTGAGCACTCTTTACATAATAAAATTTATTAATTTTAAATTTTCCTATTTAAAAAAATTTGAAAACCTATTTTTCGCAATATCTCATCATCTAAGAGACCTATTTGCTGATTTTGACGTCGACACCAACATATTTGGGGGTTAGGAACATAATGGAACTACTTACACGTTTGATTATTGTGTGAAAACAAATTAGCGCATGTTAGCTTGGTTTATGTAAATATCATTGTTATTTGTCACACCTAGACAGATATCTGTCTAGGTGTGACAAATACACATTGTGAAAAAGGTGTGACATTGTGACTAGGTGTTACAAATACAAATTCACATATGTGACAAATGTTCTATTGAGTAATATTAATCATAGTAGAATAGAGTTAGTGGAGTACCTACAAATTGACTAGGTCAAGTACAAATATACATAAAAAGTTTATTTGAAAAATAATTTTTTTATTTTACTTTTTTTTACCTATCAAAAGACAATTTAATTTTATACTTTTATATAATTTATATGTCATATTTTGTAGTAAAATTGTCATAGATTTACTTTTTAATTTTTGAGGATAAATAATTAGGTTCACAGTTTGTAAGTGGCTCCGTACCATATACCTGTAATCCAATGTAAAAAGTCACTGCTTCCTTAACCGACAAACTGGGTAGAGCGATTCACCATCAACAAGAACTGGATATCACTATCATATCGTCTGACACATTTCGGGTGGGTGATGGCTTCTGTTATCGCGAGAATGAGAAAATCAAATTCAAGCATCATACCTGGATGGCCAGGATACAATTCACTGCTGTCTACAAGTCTGCCCTTGAAACAAGTTGGAGTATTCCCACTCTTATCAGGGGTGACACATGAGTGGCAAGGAATTATGACAGTCCTTTCACAGGCATCTCATCTAAAGAACTTGGATGTTGGCGACAAACATCCCACGGTTATCTCGTTCGACATTGCCCTCTATGAGAAGGTAATACAAACTGCAGGATTCCTAGTCTTCCTGAAAGACGTAGTCGCTCCTAAACTAGGCGAACTGCACGCTGCTATGACAGCTTTGAGCGGTCTGGTGCTGGATGATGATGCCTGGATAGAAGCAGACATTTATGGATCCGCAATAAGAAGACAGATCCTTTAAATGCAGTAATTATAAAAATTTTCTTCGTGCTCACATCTACTCATGCTTAGTATTGTATGAACTGCTGCTTGAGTTGTTCTTTAAAAAGTTTTCATACTTGAAAGCCAGTTGCTCAATTGTTACAGATGAAATAGCAGATGCATGTTCCAAGGTGGATAAACGCAAGAAAGCTGAAAGTGTAAAAGACGCCAATGACAAGATCTTACAAGTCATCACCATAACTGATGTTGTGAACGAGTTCAAGACCCAGTAGGCACAGCGCTCCAAGCATGCTATGTTTAAATCGCTCATGAACTATCGTCATCGCATTGAAACGATCCTGTGTTTTATGACAGCATCTCGAAATGCCGACTTTGGACTACATCTCGAAGCAGGCGAGGAACTGAGCAAACTCTTCTTCTCGATGGACCGCATCAAATTAAAGAGACTCTGGCCACGATACATTGCAGACGTGTATGACCTAAAACAGAAGCATCCAGACACGTATCGGGAACTCAAGGCAGGACATATCTCTGTTACCAAGTCCAGTATTGATTTGATCTCAATTGGTGCTGACCACGCATGCGAGCAGGAGAATTAGATTATGAAGATTCACTCAGAACTTATTGACATTTCTAACAATGCCAATGCCAGACAAATATTCTTCCTGACCAAACTAGAGTTATTGCGTATATCTAGAGAGTTCAGCAGTGAATTTGAAGACAAAGCAGACAAAGTGAGAGAACACAATGAATTTGGAACAAGTACAGTCAGAAGGGATCACCGTGCAGTTGACAAAACCAAAGCCCTTTCTGAAGATGGTGTCTTGTCAGCGGCTGCAACTAAACCCACAGACATCCACGAAGTCACCAATAAAAAAAGGCAGTCGATGGCATTGTCCTTGTTAAAAAAATAACAATTAATAAAAATATTTAATTATTTAAAAATTAATTAAAAATAACAGTTAAAAATCTCAGTGTCGCGCAGTTTTAATACACCGTTGATGTCACTAGCAAGGAACTATGATGAGATTATCCTCGTGTTCGACACGTGCAAGGCGGATTTACTAAAGCGCCCCTCAAGGGACAGACGACAGAACGGCTAGGATTCAATCCAGTATCAAGTGAATGACAGCGTGAAAATCCAACACATTACTATGCAACGGTTTCTGTCTCATGAGCAAACGAAGGCTGATTTGACAGAGTATCTTGCAGAGAAAACGCTTAAATTCAACTAAGATTCTCTCAAAGTTGGTTATTGTATGTATGGACGGAAGTGCCAAAAACAACAATTAAAGGACAATATTCATGTGGAAGCGGACACACTGATGATCCACCAGGCAGTGCTAGCAACACGACGATGTCCCACTGATGCAAAACGTACTTTCTTCTCACCCGACACAGATGTCCTTGTGCTGGTAATAGCATATTATTAGATGCTCATCAAAAACCCAAGTGTCTCAATGGTTTCGGGCTTTGTTCAAGTGGAGCCAATTTGGAACAGCCTCGGTGTCGAAAAAGCTAGGGCCTTACCAGCTTTCCATGCATTCTCAGAGCACTGGTTGTATTCTCCCGAATACGCAAAACAATATATTGTAGTTTCGAGCTTACATCAGAGCACAGAGTTACGTTATTCAGGCTCTGAATATGCTAGATGACGTGGAAGACGTGACTTCAGACCAGATGATCAAGATGATAACATTTGTTTACGATGCTTACTCATCCAAAGGAGTCTACATTTGTAACATTCCCGAACTACGCTGGCATCTCTTTTAAAAATACATAGTCGAAAGTGACAAACTTCCCCAACGCCTGGGGCTCTCAACTACCATGTCGATAGAGTCCATATACAAGCCAGGATATGGGATCAAGCCAGTGTCGCAAAATAGAAGTTCCTAGATCCACAACAACACGTACGCAGAGACACGGATGGTCAGCTAAAACCGTTGATGACTCTGTTAAAAAAAAGGGTGCTTAAAAGGGTGGTAGACGAGAACGGGTGCTTTGAAACACCCTTTTTAGGTTGTAGGCAAGTATGGTAGGTATGGGTGGTTTAAACCATCCTTTCCAGGTATCTGTTTAATTGGTGTAGTGGTAGAGTTCTGTCCGTCGGAGCCGTTGGTCCCCAGTTCGAAACCCATAACAGAATAAACATTATTTTTATTTTTTTAGATACTAGTTATATTAATTAAAATACATATTATATAGTGATAAATTTAACACAGCAAATAAAATGAATATGTATATTGTCTCAACTTTTTTAAAACACCCTTTTCACGTCAACCACCCTTTTCAACCACCCTAAAAAGGGTGGTTGGTATTTTTAAAACACCCTTTTCACGTCAACCACACTTTTCAACCACCCTAAAAGGGGTGGCTGAAAAGGGTGTTACCTACCACCCTAAAAAGTGTGCTTATCAGGAACAACGTCAACCACCCTTTTTTGGCGTCTCAAACACCCTTTTTTCTAACAGAGTACGTTCCACCCGCACTTAAGTCCATCTTAGAGATGGCAAGGTGTCAGTACGAAGGTGCTCGAGTCATTCCAAAGACTTGACGTGTACCGTGCTGACATGTGTCTGTGCGACTCTCAGTGCCAGAATGATGACGACTCACAGCGGGGAGTGTGCATTGATGACGGAGATAATGACTTTTGAATAGATTATTAATATTTCTGTTATCACTACTTTATCATAACCTTAAAATTTATAATATATCTTTTAATAAAAGTGTGCATGCTCAACAATGTTCTATTCTGTATACACTCCCCTGTCGGACAAATAGACACCTTCTGTCCATAACCAATATGTTGGACCTTGGTCTGCTACAAACTGTATTGTTTTTACTGGCTTGGTTTTGTGATCACACCTGGAATAGAAGACTCTTCTGGGTATATGATGAGGGTTGAGATATCGAGATGTGCGTTAATTATTTGCCATACGAGATACAGGCGATCTTTGAAGTCGGAGCCAGAATTTTAAAAAAATGCAATATATATAGATAATTAATTAATAAGTTGACAACTATGTGTTCTTTATTGGCTACGTTTCTATTATCTACTTTTAACTATTATATTATAAATCTTTTAAACATTTTACCACGGAATATGACAATATTACAAATACATGTATACAATTAAATTGTCTTTTTAATGGTATAAAAAAGTAATATAAAAACTTATTTTTCGAATGGACTTTTTATGTATATTTGTACTTGACCTAGTTAACTTGTAGGTACTCCACTGATTCCTCCATGATTTAAATCATTAAATAGAACATTTGTCCCATCTGTCTAGGTGTGAAAAATCAACAATGATATTTACATAAGCCAAGCTAACAGGCGTTAATTAGTTTTAACACAATAATCAAATGTGTAAGTAGTGTCATTATGTTCCTCACCCACAAATATGTGGGTATAGACGTCGAAATCAGCATTCTAGGTCTCTTAGATGATAAGATATTGCGAAAAATAGGTTTTTGACGGTGGCTATTTTCAAAATTCAATATGGCCGCTATACATATATGTTTGCCAATGGAAACATTGGTTTTCTATTTCCTGACATTCTAAGCTTTCAGGAAATTTACAGTTTGCATTTCTCCAAAAAATCCGACGAAATTACACAGTGACCCTGATTAAAATAGCTGTAGGCCGAAAATAATGTTTTAAAGTTGTATTTTTTGTACATGAAAATATTATTTTAATACATTTTTCATAACAATCATTTTCTTATTCTTATAAACCATATTTGTAAGTGTAGGTTCCACCACTTTCGTGCATAAAAAAATAAAGAACCATTTTCAATAGAGTTTCTTTGTAGAAATGTCCGTACGGGTTTAACTTCTTATATGAGATACCCAAGGGATCTGTATACAAATGTTCAATTAGTAGACGTGGCAACAGTTAGTCTTGCTTAAAACAGAACAGTTTAAATACTTCATTATCACATTAAAAGTCTTTTAACCGTGTATATATACATATATACTGTATTAAAATTATTATATAGTTAATGGATAATTTGGAACAATTAACATAAAAAACACACACTTATATAGTACTTATTTTTCATCTTTTTATCAATCAATAGGAATTATCATATCATCAAGACAAATAATATCAATACGGTAAGTTTTTTTAATTATCTGTGTGGTTAATCTATATAGTATAGGTCGTATTTATTGTCTAACTACATCATATTATACTTTTTAAAGTTAATTAAGGTTCAATAAAAAGTATTCAATTCAAATATATTGTATGTGAAGGTATTTGAACAGCAGATAAAATTCTTTAGCCATTATAATCATTTATTTAAATATAATAAATATATTTAAAAAAATGTATGAGGTAAATAAATATGTTTGCTACAATAAACTTATATGAAAGAAAAACATATTAAAAATAATTAAAAAGGGTTAGTAGTATAGGAAGAGTGGATTCGACCACACTTATAAATAGATTCATGAGTCATGGCTAAAAATAGACCATACCCCC
>JAUZND010070547.1:0-17094 GCA_034780555.1 Coelogynopora nodosa
CTAACCATTGCATGTATAGTTTTGATTGAAATTCTAATAAAATAATTCTATGCAATACTCAAAATCTATTAACAATACTTTATAAACGTTTTCCTATTTCTTCATTTGATAAGGTTCATGGCCCACATTAATGTATTTCTAGTTCAATATGTTAGCTTTAGTTTGATATTGTCTCCAATTAGCTAAATACACAAAATCTCATTTGATTTATAAAAATCAATTTATTGATTGTTGTGTACTATCATAAGTATTACTCATAGTATCCACATACCATTTTTAACTTTAAATTACCACATTTTTAAATAATAATATAATATGTACGATTTTTTATTTATGATTTATGATTCTATGTTTGTACTTATTACAAAACAAAACATATAAAATGAAAAATTCGGATAGCTAATAATATTGATAAACGTGTTTTAATGTTTTCTTAGTTGCTACAAAGTTATACATTGCTAGTTGTACTCCTGACTTAAAATATAATTGCTGGAAATTATGGAGATTGTAGACTGCTCTTATAGTTTATATACAATATATCGTAATGACAACAACTTCAGAAAATCCACCATTTATACCCACAACACTGCGATAAACGAAAGAGGCAACCGCTGATTTCCAACACCTGGAAATATGTAATTGTTCAGACTATAGATATAGAACTGCGTAAAGAAAATAGATTGCAATACTTAATTACAAATGAATAGTTTTAAAATACAGTTTCAAATTATAAAATGTCTTTAAAGGCTGGTTTATTACTCCTGACTTATCCCAGTGGAATTGTCGACTTGACGAACTGCTCGGAAAGCTGTATTAACCAAGATAATAAGATGACTTTTTTTATTCGTATAACTATATAATTACATAATATTTTCATTTTTATATACATATTATACACATAATATGTTTACAATGTATAAAAATAACTGTGACGATATTGCGACAGAATTATAACTGCATTGAAGAAAGGAATTCCCACAATTTGACTAATTACACTAAAATATATAGAATTTAGAAAATAACAAAATCAAAGAAGACTGTAAACTGGTGAATCGTGAGCGAAAGGTATAATATTCGTTTAATTGTTTTAGAACCATTTAGAATCACTTTCTGTTAGCCTTATTTCTTCATTTTAAACACAATTTATGCTTTAAAAGCTTCTATTATATATTTTGCATGACAATTTGACCAATTTCAATAGCAAAATGAAAATAACAGTCTAACATTTAGTCTTAAGCAACAAAAAACATCATACTTTTTATAAAATTAAGATACATAAATATAAATATCTCAATCATGTGAATTGAAACACAGGTCGAAATAAAATTAACCAAAACACAAAACAAACTATTTATTATCAATCATTTTGGTCAAAACAACAACAACAAAACGCGAACGAAAATACTTGTCGGGGGACGCACAGCAATATTAACAAAAAGTCCCCAAAAATCCAACCTTTTAGATATAAGTTGAACATTTACTATGACATGAATAGACATCAACACGACTTTATAACAGATCCGACCACAACCCACGTTCACAACTAATGGCATATTGCACCACTTCATAATATATTGTATAGTTCAGTGCATCTGTTGTGCTTATTTTTATTTTCAGATAAAGTTTTTGAAAGTAAAATATAACATTATTTTACAGAGCTCCATATATCTTTTCCCGGATGACGTTATTAAGTCCGAACAAATAAGGTTTCTATATAAATCAAAAATCACTTTATATAATTAATTATATTATATCAAATAACTGAACATTGTGCTATCAAATGAGTTATCTGTCTATAAACAAGTAATACTCATAAAATATACATTGTCAATTTAGTGAATTCTCGATTAATCATTATTGATAAATCATTAAATATAATGATAACAAATATATATATATATATATATAAACGATTGTGATAGTCTATCGATATACAATGATTAATAGATATAGGGCAATCAAGTTATTTATATATACCCTGTTTACAATCAAATTAGTCCTCTAAAAGGTTTTTTTAATTTCGAGTTCCAGTTATAAAAAGGGAATTGAGAACAATTCTAGCATCTGAAAATGTTTCATTTGATAACATTATGTTGCAGTCACTATATAGAGACTTTTAACCGGAAACAATAGAATAAGGTTTATTTGATGAATTACAATATAAAGGGGAAATAAATGAACAGAAATATGGATTGAAACGTTTAATGTGACTGTGATCACTTCTCGCCACCAAGTCACAAACTTAACAACAAAGAAAATATCAAGCAAACTACACTTGGTTAGCATTCATGCATTTAGCAATCAGATCATTTTGTCAACTAACAAAAATAACATTCAGAAAATGTGTACAAATTTACAGGAACTTATTCTGATCACACGGTTGTTTGAAAATAAAAGAAAAAGTTAGACTCGACAATGAAAACAATATATTATAATCTTCTCGAGTAAATCGCACTTTGTATCGTTAGTCTAAAAAATGATAAAAACTCAATTTTAGGATATTTTCAATCAACATAAAAATGTAAGACATGATACTTTTTTGTTCCATTAGATTCAGAATAAATTACATGTCTGAAACAACCTGGTTTTCAGCAAACACAAAACATTTCCACACAACGCTCTCAAAACACAACACAACAACACAACATGTTATTATGGCATGGAAATAATATGTGAACAAAATGTAGTCCAGAAAAATTCCACACAAACCTTCTTTTTCTCAGCTTCCCTTTCAGACGGCCACTCGCGGAAAACCGAGAGAAGTAGGGGAAGCGTTTTACTGCGAAGCTTGGCGACAGGAAGCAGACTGATTTTCAGCATAAGTTTAATCGCGTGATTGA
This sequence comes from Coelogynopora nodosa, assembly GCA_034780555.1. Classification (NCBI taxonomy): domain Eukaryota; kingdom Metazoa; phylum Platyhelminthes; order Proseriata; family Coelogynoporidae; genus Coelogynopora; species Coelogynopora nodosa. The sequence goes on from JAUZND010070547.1 coordinate 2,841, forward strand.
GAAGCATCTCCATCTCTTCCCGGTATTTAGTAGCTATATGTGTATATGTATATGTATATAGATATATATATTTAGTAGAGAGAATCAGTATATTATGTCACGTCAATGTATTATTCTGTTCAAGTTTTTTTTACGATGCGATGGTGTAAGGCCTGTTGATATTCTAAATATATATAATCAGATTGTGGTAAAGGATTTGAATTGAATTTTAAATGTGGTACACTTTTATTTGCCCCTCGGATAATGTAGAGAGTTAACAATTATGGTAATAAGATAGACGAATCAAGCTGATATTCGTGACAATGTTTGACAAATAAAAATTAGTGCAATATACTAAATTGCGTATATCAGGTACAATGTACCCGTTGCAATGAAATATATATTACCAGCACCAACAGAGAATTACATCACAGAATACGAGAACACTTTAATGACATCAATAGCTCCATCTTTCATCATCACAGAACATATGAAGAAAAATGTATAACATCGGCAAAAGACAAAGACTGCATTAATCTAAGATTCAGAGAAGCAAAATTGATTCAATTGAAAAACCTGCAATCAACAGCAAAATTGAGTGTTATAATCTTATAAAATAGATTTATTGACAATCAATTTCTTTTCACATATGTATTTAATTATAAACTAGTGGGCTAGCCCGTCGATTCCCGTCTCTCTTTCGTTTGTGCCAATGTTTTTAACTTGCTAAATTGCAATTATTTTGGTTAAAAAAACAAAAAATAATAATTTTGCATAATTTGTTATTTTACAACGCTGCTAAAAGGGGAACCACCTTATATATATATATTAGAACATCTTTGTCGCTAAAACGACAGCCAACTCGGCGTATTATTCTAATTATATATTTAAAATCGTTACGTTTTTAGAGAATATTTAACGCTAACTGCCGATGGATCAATTTGACCCCCACCCCAACCAACCCCTTGGGAGAAATAGGCTTCCAAAAGAACCAGCCCGCCTATAATAAATAACTTATTTCGGCAAACTAACACAGCTCTATAATATAGGCAAGACTGCTGAGTCAATTTGAATACGGTGCTAAATTGTGGTACAAGTATGAAAGTGAACTAAATAAATTAATTACATTGTACATTGATAAATAAGTTAACAAACCCTCCGTTTAGAGCTCATTTTCTCATTTATAGTCACAAATAACGGATCAGTGAAACAGTTATCAATTATTTTAAATATTGACTATTGCGAAAATATAATTATATATAATTGACAATGATTAAACAAAAATTATCTGAAATATATGAATTTTACAACGAAATTGATTCTACGAAAACAGATCCAACGATTATGACACCTACTTCATATAATGATTACAGCTTACAGAGCAATGAATCTAATTACAGTTCATATAAATAAACGAATAAAAAATATATCTGTAATTTTACATATTATGTAAAATTACAGATATATTTTTTATTCGTTTATTCATGCGTAGAAATTATTGGGAAAAAAACCACATTATCTGTGAGTATCATTCTGTCAATTTGATGATCACTGCACACACACGAAAAAGAATTGTTTTAATTGTTTTGTAACAATGCTGATATTTGTATGCTTAATTAAACTAATTTGAATGCTTTGTAAGATTTATATATTAAGTTTGACAATCTACACGTACATTATGTATTTATATGGGTATAACGTATATTTATAGAGTAAAATTGAATCTCTAAATCCTACCAAGCTCTAAACATGCCAACATTGTTTCGTGCCAAAGGTATATAAAAACAGATTAACAGAGGGACAGAGTGGAATGTAGCTCTATGCAGGCTCATAGAAAACGAAGGCAACATCTATAAGTACCATGGTTATCCGCATATCTGCCAACATAATGCCCCAAGTCATTGTTAATCCGACCTATAAGCTTTTACAGTTTATAAGTCTAACAAGTACAGGAAATATATATTCTTTTTAATTATTTTTTAAATGGTGCGCACTTTTAAGTGTAAAATTATATAAAAAATTAGACACACCTCTTATTTCACAATAATTTGAATTTTTCAGATTTAAAAAAATAGAATTTATTGTATTGATTGTATTATTTTCGTAGTCTTTCATATAGGTTTAGCATTATCAAATTAATAAAATTTAAAAAAAATTTAATTCAAAAAAAGGAAATTAAAAATGCAAAAGAAAAACCAGAATAATATTTTAAGTATATTACAATTAATACAAAATATCCGAGCTTTCACCTTTCATCAAGCAGGCATAATCCTTATTATGGCTTCTAGTTCTTGATGAAAGGTGAAAGCTCGGATATAATTTGTATTAATTGTAATAACATTTAAATTTTATTGTGATTTTTCTTTTGCATTCCTCACAAGTGAGGAATTACATGTTTTTATTTATCAAATTTAAACGGTTAATGTAAAATGTATATTTTTTTAATGTAATAAAAATGTTCAGATTTAATTTTTTGCATTCGGTTTCCAGGTGTGCATACAATTTATAATAAATATTATTACATTTCAAATAAAATGTAAACTTTTGTGTAGTTCGGTGTAAATTTCATTAGAAATAATCGATGCAGGGTTGTTTTCATTTAAATAGTACTATTATATTATTAACCGTCACATGTTATCGTTTTGGAATACCTCTTTTCTGGGACCAAACATTGAGTGTTAAATTCAACATTTCAACACGAAGATCGCCATACCTGAAATGCATCAAGAGAGTACAAATCGACAAAAAAATATTTCGTTAAACATAAAATCAAACAATAATCATTATGTTTTAATATTTTAAAAAGTAAACGATGGAACGACCACCTGCATCTTAATTTTGGCAAAACACATACCGGTATAAAGAAAACTATATAATTATACCCCTTCCGTGGTACTGTAAAATGTACTGTTAGGGAGAATTAAAAAATACATACTTGGAGATGACATTATGCTTTCGGTACTGTCGAAACGTGTGCAGTTGGAGACAGTCTTGGAGGATATATCGTAAACAAATATCAATGTAGACACTCCAAACCTAAAAAAAATTAATAATTTTTTAATGAACGTGTAATTAAATCGCTTCTTCCTTCCAAATATGTTATTTAAGAAACTATAGTATTTACTATATTTATTATAGTGTAAGAATATCAAATTTTATAAAATTATATTAATAGTATACATAAAAAGAAGATTAACTAAAACGAAACATTTAGTAGGTATATTATTTAAATAATCTTTTTGTAATCATACAAGAAATGCTCGATATCATATTTTTGTTTACCTCATTTCATAACTTCTAATTATAGCACTAATTGCCGAGAATTTTTTATAACTAAGCATATCAATTTCAATATTAATCTTTCTACTACTCATCCATGCTATTTTACTAGATATAACAAATTATAGCAAGCATCGTTTTGTGAGCTGCGGAATGTGTAATATTTATTTAATTTAAAGATACAATAATTAATTTATACATTATGCTCCATATTTACGAAAATTGATTAATATCATGTTGATAATATAAATAATGTCTGTTATATAAATTAAAACAATCCCGACACACTTCAAATTGTATACATATTCATACATAAAAATGTTGGTACCGCGCGAATAATGGAATAAATGAAAAAAATTGTATACATTATTTTCATTATTTTAATTAATCATTTTTATTCCCGATAATGAAAAAAATATATTACAATTTATATATTAATAACAAGCAGTGCCCCTCTACGTAATAATGTAGCCACTTTTGAATTACCAAAACTTACTTATAATAAATTATTTTTATTTAAACATGTTTAATAAGAAACTTTATCTGGTAAATGAATATTTTATTAACGATAGTCAATAATTGACACTCATTAAGGAAGGTTTTCTTTAGTTATTATCTTAAATTACTGTGGGAATTGTAAAGTCAATATTTCTCCAATATCTATAAGTTAAAACAAGATTATTGTAGACGCATCAATGTTGGTCCTTTCTTAGACCAACCATTGAATAATTTATAATTAAAGAGTCGACAGTCAGACAAATAACGCACTCATTTATAAAGCCTGTTATTAGGGCATTATAAAATTAGAAATAAAAATCACAAGCCAGTAACATATATACAGGGAGCCGTATTTATTTATTTTATACTTTTTATACTTTACAGCAAATTTTCTTATAATTTATTCTGCCATTCTTACACAGTCAATAAGTTCTATTTATATTATTTAAGTGCTTTTCCCATAGAGATAATAAAAAATATTTAACAAATCAGTAAAAACAATAGTTTAATTATTTTTATTAAAATAAAATCTACTTTATGTTTATTTTCATTATGGTTAACTGCTGTTTAACTTTTTATAAAACTTTTACCAATTTAAAACTATATTTAGATAGATAACATTTATTTCAAGACAAAAACAAACAGAGCATTAAATTTATTAAAAAAATCGCTTTTCGCCTCTGTTTAAAATTTTTAGCAATACTATCTAAACAAACGACGCTTTAATAAATTATCAAAATTTAACTAATAGAATATTTTGAAAAGGACTATATAAAAAGAAAGAACAATCTAAAAAAATAACTAAAAAGCTATCTATAGACTATAATATAAAAGAGACTAAATGGACTAAACTAAAACAGAGCGCGACCAAAGACTCCAAAATATAATTAACAGAATGTCGCAATCGACTATTTTAAGCAGAATCAAATTCCTAAATAATTGAATTTTGAGCCATGTCTTTATAAAGTAGTAGTAGTAGTAGTAGTAGTAGTAGCAGTAGGTAGTGTATATTGAACTTTTGATAGAACGAAAAAGGAGTACACACAGTACACGGTATTTTGACAGTACACACGATAAATAAATGTTGTTCACACAAATAATCAATATTGGGAAATTGATTAAATAATGTAACCTTACTGTTATGCGGCCAGACGACTACAACAACAACGTTCGGAAAATACTATATAACATAATCGAAATTTTAATTATTCACATATACATATATAACAACTCAAATGGCGCACTCCTGCTGACTGTTTCAAAAATAAACCTGTAATGATTAATTAATCACAACTGAAGCCTCTCTTCATTTAGAAAGACTTATAATATAATATAGCTAGCCGAGACGCTCACCTCGAAGGCTCCGTTGAATTTGGGCTGCGTCAAGTGTGTCGACAGCAGTTTGATCGCGTAGAGAGTTACTCTGATTATGAAACAATAAACAGGAATATAAATAACAAAATGCATCGGCGAAAAAAAACAATTGTTTCCCAAGAGGTCGGGAAAGGCAGGAAGTGCATAGATTAGATAACACGTGAACGATACAAACATATTAAGGCGACAATTATAATAATATAGGTTTAATAAACATTGCATATACAATGTACAGCTTAACTAATACAGTTAACCCGGTGGACTATTATATTATAAACCAAAATAAAAAGTGATTTTATTTCATTTTATTGATCTCTCATAACTACCTTCCTTGTCACCTGTTAATCTTGTTGTTGTTCTCTACTTTGCCTTTGCTCATTGCCACTTTATTTTTGTATAAAGAAAATTATAGTAGTGATTAAATTATGTAAATTCATATTTTTATTACATAGGGGTCCACGAAACAAATTTGGTCATTAATCGATGTTTAAAAATTACTGACAATAAGATCACACTAATCGTGGCATCACCACCTTTCTCAGAGACATTAAGTTAGGTTTAAGTATATTAGATGATGACGGCTCAGTGCCCAATTCCCTCCGATACATTGAATTTTTGAAGAATATATTTAATACTTGGGATGCCTAGGTCCGATTACCACGATGTGGACTTCTCTGACAGCATGACAAAGCTCAACCTCATGACCGTGTATGGTTGTTCTGGGATTGGCTTGAAGCAGAGAACGTGGACCTGCTATATCAACTTCCATATTCACCAAATTTTAATCTCATAGATAGAAACACATATTTCGGCATGGTAAAGATTTTGTGGGCTTATATGCAGTTCTACACAATTTCGAAGAATTCCTAACATCATTGACAAAATTTTTAAGTTTAAAAAACATTAGCTGTTATTGCTGCCGAAGGGAATTAAATTGTCTAAAATTCAGTGTCCATTAAAATTTAAGCATGTACGGGTACAACACTTGTAATTTATATGTAAAGACAATTTGATAAAATAATATTTTTAACACCTAAATGTGATGAACAATATTAAACTATAATGTTCATTATAATGTAAAAACCACTAAAAAATTGTTTTTACAATAAAATACAACCAATTTTATTGTAATACATATTTACATCAAACAAATGGACAAAAATCTCACTGGCATGTTTGTATTTTCAAAACCATCCAATCGTTTGGAAACAGTGACATTTCGATGACGAGTTGCAAGGATGACATGATGACCATCAGCATCTCCTTGAAGGTTATAGCAATGACGATAATTAGGAATAGTAAGGACAGCATCAAAATTATTCTAATACTATTTTCGCAACTGTTATAATTGATAACGAAATATTGCAGTCATGAGACCATTTTAATAATTTGATCACATTGGTAAAAATAGTATGTGTTTGTGTATTTCTGTATTATAATTAATTTATGTACTATTTGTAACATTGAGCTCCAAGGTCAGTACCAATATTTAATTTTAAATATTTAAAATTTTAGTTCGGGATAGTTAGTTCATTTCACATTTTCCTTAATTTCATTTCATTGACTTGAAATTTCCCCCAAATTTCCCTTCATTTAAAGTAAATTTCAAAATATATGCAGGTCTTTCTAATTAACCCATAAGAGTGGTAAACAAATTTGCCTAGTGAATTGCTCAAAATACGACCTTTCTTCAACCTCAAATCAATAATTAATGATTTTATTGTCAAATACATAATTGTAGGTGTGAGGTATGGGAAAACGGTCGAATTTAGTATGTAAGAAAATTACACAAAAATAACTTTAATGACAATGTCTTCCTCAATTGGAACAGTGCAAATATATCTTGTAGAGTAGTTCGTATTATTCATTATTAAAAAACGTGAAAAAATAAAAGGAATATTTGAATCCGCTTTAACTTCATGTTCATTTATGCATTATTAGTTTTGATCTTTGAAAGAACTTTCAACTGAGAATTTTCAAAAACGCTGAACTCAGTGCAAAACAATAGTGTTTTTAATAAAAGCAGATCATATAATACACATACCGATAAAAATACAACTTGTATAAATTATTCTATAATTGACGATAAACTGACAGCACTGCTTGGACCTTATTAGGTTTTATCTTGCTGTGGGCCCAAATAATGTCCGCCTCTCCTCTTACTTATAGTAGTTGACACTAGTAGTATATAATTCTCGGATTATTTAATAACTATTTTGCTAATATAAACATGGTGCTTTATATTTAGCATAACTTCAAAAGTATTATGAAAACATTCAAATAACAAGAAGACTTCAAAAATAAAAATTAACTCAACAATATTTCTTTACAAAATTGTAAAATGTCTGCACTAAGTTGCAATTTACGGAGCATTGGTACTTGCCTTGTCTAACTTATCACTATACCGCGACAGATAGCCCATGTCATCATCCAGGGGGAACGCATAGCTCAGAAGGGATACTATGCAAGCTAATACCGAACTCTGAAAGTGAAAATTATAGAAAAACCAAAATCGATATTCAATTTAAATCATAATAAGTTTCGCTTTTCGTCACCTCAATATGTTGATACCAATTATTTTTAAAGCCTTTTTTTAGCATGGTAAAAATATATTTTTTTTACTATTAATTATTAAAATACAAAAAAAGTAAAATACGTACTATATGTAATGCAAATTAAATATAACACATTATAATACAATTAATTAAATAAAACGGTAACCTTTTTATATACCAAGAGATATTAATTAGTCTGGGCGGATATATTTGCAGATGATCGCATAATATAATATAATAAAGAGATACTATAATTAAAAGTACGATAACTGTGAATAAAAGAAATACACTCATTAAATCCCACATTTACGCATGTTTTGCACATAAACAACGGTTCTGTTTTTTGGAAACACACTATACCATAACCGAAAGAACAGAAGGAAACACCGGGAACAACATTATGTGTAAAGAATGCTTCAAACAAGAGAGAGTAAACCAGAGTGAAATAGTTCAATTTATGGTGCGGAACCTCCAGTGGAACCTCCAGCGTTGTGTTGATTCGATTTATGGACGTGCAACACTCACAATTTTATAACACCTTATTGTAAAGCAACATCTTATACACTTCGTTATAATTATGTATAATATCAATTAATTTAAATATGATTTTCATTGGATTTAAGCCACTATGTTAAAAATGGTAAAAGATAATGTGTAGTGACATTTTCATAATGTCACATTTTTTATATATATTAAAGTTTCAGTCACATTAAAAGGACAAAGCAAAAAGTATGGCCGCATTGCGGACAGAGCTTTTACTGTGCTTTTTTTGTCGGTGCTAAAACCATGAGTCTCCTAGATTGTTTAACAGAAGAAAAAAAATAGGATTAAAATATTATCAGATGTTTGTGTTTATCAATATTTAATGTCAGCAGAATTCGTTAAATAAAACGAAAATCGGTGCGCGGTCGCGTTTGATGTATAAGCTGATGAATTTATTGGAACTGTACCCTGTTTATCAATTTTAAAATATTTATTTAATCAATAAAGCATTATTTTCGATTCTTTTTCTTTTAAAGCTATAATATTATGATTCTATGTTATATTAAGCATCATTAAGCATTGTAACCAGTTACCCCGGTTTTCCCCTGTGATTGAAGATTTGGAGATTGAAGATTTTCTACAGCTTTCGGAAGAAATTTGGTGAGCATCCTTCCAATAATGAAATCTCTGGTTTCCTGGAAAGATCGCAATAATATAATGAATGTAATTAGTGCAATTATGTCTACTGAGCACGTACACAACATTATACTTAAACATGTCACGTAGCCGTCGTAGGTTTTACTCATCATACTAAACATAACATGAAGCAGGAGATAGTCACGCTTAATATTAGCAAACATTTTGTCTATGCGTGTTGTTATGCTATTAGTAAGCTTTGTGTGGGGTAAGCTTTTCAGAATGACTTATTTAGAAAATAAATGTACTACCATGAAAAATAAACTACAATAATTGTATAATATAATTTTGATTCTAAATATTATGATGCCTTCCAATTTAGCATTTGACCTTATAGCTCAGACCAAAGTTAATCAAAGTTACGACGTATTGTATAGAATAATACGACCGACAGACCTAAAAATGTCTCACCAAGTTCAGTGTAGGAATGAGTTTCAGAATTTCTGACCACACCCTCATCGCGGTTTTGAGGAATTCAGAAGAATGTTCCGAGTAAATGTAGGCGTGCTCCTCTATCAGAGGAAATAGAGTCTTCATCAACTCTGAAATACATCGATTGACGATGGCAACATATCATTAAACCTTAAAACTAATTTAAAAACAATACATTAATAATGTTACATTTAAAAAAAACGAAATTTCATTATTTAGCTTTAAATGGTATGGTAAACTAAATGCAAATTGTCAATTGCCATAGCGGAGTTAGTTGGACTATAGAAGTATGCAGACACTCTGTGGTTAATTGTTCTATTTATTAAGTTGAATAGGATTAATATTTAATAAGAAAAATTTATGCTTTTAAATTAGCAACATTTAGATATTATAAATGACCATAATTGTGAGCAATTATAACACATAAACACTAAACACTCTGGATAATTAAATATAAAACGATCGATCCGCAAACTTCAACGATTTCATTATCGCTCAATTATAAAGAATTATGTGTGTATTATAATGAATAATTGTTTATTGTAAGTAGTTTCTGAGTATAAACAAACAACTTGTCTAGAGACTGACAGGCGGTTTAATATAAATGTAGACAGTTTCATCGGAATTAATATTCTTTCATTTTCTAGCATGCAAATGCTTCGATTTACACTATCTTTAGTGCTATCGTAATGTGCTTTATTTGCACTAGTGCAATAATGTGATGCCATTGTTGAACTGTTTTGAAAATTTTGAAATTTGTTGGTGCTATAAACCTATTTTATAATAAGCTTGTAAACTGTGGAAACGAAATTTGCTAAAAAGTAATATTCTACACACATATATCGCGTGTACATTTGTTAATTACATTGTGTAATTCGATTAAGCCTAATTCTCACACACAAAAGGCTCTCGAATTAAAATGCTCACTTTCAATTGTGTAGTAGTGTAGTGTAACAAAATACGCGCAAAACGTGTAAATAATTAATATGTGTAACATTATTATTCAGGGGTTGATAATATATATATAATGTAGGTACGAGATAAGAATGATATAATAAGACATGATGATGTTGTATTGCGAGGCGGATATACTGATCTTAACAGAAACAAAAGTGTTATCATATTAAATTATAAGCTCTATAATACGTTAGAATAACTATTTTAAAATCAATACATTGTTTTGGGTGTAATTTCTTTTATGAGGAAGTGTTTCTGGTACTTGTCGTGTAATAATATGATGTGTACCTTAACTTTTTTTATTTTTTGTTTACCGTTAAATCATTAATACAAGTTGGACAGTTAAAATGAGATAATTATACTCTTTTCCTTATTTTTTTAATATACTAGCATTGTTGATTAAAAAAAATTACCAAAAGGAATAATACACATTTTACTACTATTTGACTAATATTACTAGTACATTAAAAGTAGTATGTTTCTTGTTACACTTATAATAAGATTTCGTGGTTATGTGAACATATCGAAAGCAATTTTATTACTTTTTTAATGTATTACTGTTAAATAAATTTTTTTTAATAATAATTTTAAATAATATTCGCACTAACTATAAACATACATGCAAAACTACATAACAAATATAAATAAAATATACTCTTTTGACTTTTTTACTCTCCTGTAGATTTTATTTTACTCTCCTGTAGATTTTATTCTTTTGACTCCATCTCATTGCCTTTTCCTTTGACGTTACTTATACTACGTTTATTGATTTTTAATTTTATGTTTTTATTTTTAATTTTCTGTTCTTGTTTAATCTATAGTGACAGACAGTATGATTTCTCATATTATTGAATTATGTATAATATTGTGCAATTGTAATATGAAAAGTGTTTTAGTTTCACTTTAATTTGTGAAAAAACGTATGGTTTTGTTTATACTGAAATGGACTAAAATATTTCCAATATTGAAATACAGGGGTTCCTAGACATATTCCTGACAAGTATGTATTAAGACATTTTAAATACATTTTATACTACATCATTTTGCGACAATTCCAAGACGTTTCAAACTATTTTGGTACAATTCCGAGACATTTCAAACTATTTTGGTACGATTCCAAGATGTTTCAAACTATTTTGGTACAATTCCAAGACATTTCAAACTATTTTTGTACGATTCCAAGACATTTCAAACTATTTTGGTACAATTCCAAGACGTTTCAAACTATTTTAGTACAATTCCAAGACATTTCAAACTATTTTGGTACAATTTCAAGACATTTCAAACTATTGTTGTACGATTCCAAGACATTTCAAACTATTTTGGTACAATTCCAAGATATTTCAAACTATTTTGGTACAATTCCAAGACATTTCAAACTATTTTTGTACGATTCCAAGACGTTTCAAATTATTTTGGTACAATTCCAAGACGTTTCAAACTATTTTGGTACAATTCCAAGACATTTCAAACTATTTTTCTACGATTCCAAGACGTTTCAAATTATTTTGGTACAATTCCAAGACATTTCAAACTATTTTTGTACGATTCCAAGACGTTTCAAACTATGTTGGTACAATTCCAAGACGTTTCAAACTATTTTGGTACAATTCCAAGACATTTCAAACTATTTTGGTACAATTCCAAGACATTTCAAACTACTTTGGTACAATTCCAAGACATTTCAAACTATTTTGGTACAATTCCAAGACATTTCAGACTGGAGTTTCTACCGATTATAAGCATTATGTGTATTTGCGCAACTGCGGTGAAGGGCTCATATTACAAGTTAGACACGGTAGTTGACAGGCGAGGATGTGGCCTAATGGTAGGTGGGATTCGCTTCCTACTTGTTCGATTCCTACTTTGTACTGATGAGGGGCAAATACCCCGAAACCGGTCTGCAGATGGATGTACCTGTCGATTACTATGTCAATCAAAATTCATCTCTACATTATCGTACCGCCGCATGGAGAATTGTACTTGCATTATTTTGGTATATGCCAAGACTCCTACTGACCCAGCACTGTACTCTCTCAAGAACAATACATTTAACACAACAGCTCTGAGTTATACACACCGTTATTCCTGATCACGCTGCAGCCGAGCATGTCCAACAGGTACTGGAGTCGGGGATATGCCACCGACTTTATGTAGGCCGAGTCTAGCACCCCCTGGAAGTAGGAGGCCTTGAGGGGCGCGGACAGCAAGCTCCCGCAGGCGTTCACCGACTTGACGAAGGTCTGCAGGAGGAGGCGCTGTGTTGGATAAGTGAAAAGGAGGGAGAGAGAGAGAGAGAGAGAGAGAATAATATTCTAAATCATAAAAAGTCTACCAATAATTTATTTTATTTTTCCCTAAAAATTCATTTATCAAAAAATCATAAATTTGTATTTTGCAATAATTTATGAGACTTTTTGTTATTTTTGAAAGCATTGATTTCTTCCATGAAATACGTCATGTCGCCAAGCACATTATTAACATGTAATATTGTCAACAATTACAGCAACATGACAGAATATTTGATTGGATACAAAATTATGTGAGATATTCAACCTGAGTATAACATAATCGTAGGTACTAAGTGTCCGGTAAATATGTATAAGTTAAAAATAAAGCAATAATAATATAAAAATATGTTAAAAATTATCCATAAAATGTTAATAAGGTTCATCCATTATATGAGTTTCATAGCATGTTTCAAAATTTTTAAATAATGAAATATAAATCAATAATTTAATTGATATTGATCATAGGGTGCTATATAAAACAATTAAATTGAAATTAAATTAAAAATAATCATTTATTCACCAATGAAACGACATACCTGTGCAGGAATATGATTCTTTTCACTTGAGTTCATTAAAAAGATGTAAAGGTTGAATGCTTCTGTAATCAAACTAGAACACTGAGATCTGAAATATAATGGAAAATGTGTTCATAAATTTCGCTATAGTGTAACAATAATGTGTAGATAACTAATGCTTAATTTGTTTAACTGTTTAAGCTTTACACGATTTTAATAATTAAACGTTTACAAATCTACATTATTAGCTACAGATATTTCCATTAATAGAACTACACATGAATTATAACAGTTGATCGATACTTTTCACTATCATTTGAGTTCATAATAATTAATTTGGTCAATTATTGTATATTAATATAATAAGTAACATAACGCAATAGTTATCTGCAGACAGGCGGGACTTCAAGATAGGAAAGTAGAACTAAACAATCTATGTTCACTCAATAAATGTCGAAATAAAATTGATCTTTCTATTTAAGAACTATATATTTATTAAGTAGCAACAACGCTACACTTAACAAACAATTTATCTATTTAGTTTGTTCCAAGTTTTATCAAAAAACAACCTTCTCATAGACTTAGTGATATTAGTTTTAATTTTTTTAAAGTTTGTGAATGGAAATTATCGTAAACATATTTTTAACACATGTATGAAAATGCTTAAGAGATGCTGTGAAAAATTTAATTTAGTGAAATCTTGATCGTTATTATTTTCATATGACATAATTAAAAAACAAACTTTAATTAAAATTTTAATTAACTGAATAAAATTAATTGTATTTTATATTATCACTAATGTAAGGCTAAGCCTATATTATGTAAATATAATTATAAATTAATAGATAAAAAACACCAAAAACATGAAGCATGTGTTTACTAAACATTAAATTTCAAAAGCAAAAGCATAACAAAAGACATATTCTACGGTGTTTAATAGAGAATCGAACGAAAGTTTTCAATTTATTTATTCGCAAATATTGTGGTATAATAAAAAAATTATAAAAAATCGCCAAAAATTACCTCGCTTCAGAGTTTTGCAGTTTATCGACCTGTTGAAAGATGAAATCAACATGATCCAGTCCAACCTCGAGAACATCGGTTGCCATCGTCTGAGACACGATATCCAGGAGGACAGCCTTCAGGCACGACAGTAGGCATCTAAGGGGGGAGAGGGGGGGGGGGGGGGGGGGGG
>JAUZND010070558.1:0-17094 GCA_034780555.1 Coelogynopora nodosa
TCAATAGTCTGGCTCACGAACCAAATAGGAACCGCTGCATGTTGATATCCATATAATCAATAGTCTGGCTCACGAACCAAATAGGAACCACTGAATGTTGATATCCATATAATCAATAGTCTGGCTCACGAATCAAATAGGAACCACTGAATGTTGGTATCCATATAGTCAATAGTCTGGCTCACGAACCAAATAGGAACCGCTGCATGTTGATATCCATATAATCAATAGTCTGGCTCACGAACAAAATAGGAACCGCTGAATGTTGATATCCATATAATCAATAGTCTGGCTCACGAACCAAATAGAAACCACTGACTGTTGATATCCATATAGTCAATAAATAGTCTGGCTCACGAACCAAATAGAAACCACGGAATGTTGATATCCATATAGTCAATAGTCTGGCTCACGAACCATATAGGAACCGCTGAATGTTGATATCCATATAGTCAATAGTCTGGCTCAAGAACTAGATAGGAACCACTGAATGTTGATATCCATATAATCAATATTGACAGTATGATGAAATGACGAATTTTGATTAGTTTGATGAATTGAATGTTTTTTGCAAACAAACAGGATGAAATTGCCAAAGCGAAATCGGACTTGCTTCCGTGTTAAATTCTCAGAAATGGCTGCCCCTTAAAACCCAATGACCTGCAATGCACATCTGACTGATAAGTAATTGTGATGGTGACATTTACTTTAGATTTACTTCTGGCTCCTCATCAATCACTTTGAAGAATAGATTATTGTGCTGGGCCATCTTTTCGCTTGTCTGGTGCATGAATACGTTGTCACCATTTAATCAGTAGATCCCTTTGTCTCATTGTTAAAGATTATTATTTCCAGTTTTCTATCTGCTCGATTTGATAAATGTTCCTGTTTGGTGCAGAGTTATGAACAGATACTATCAAACCGACTGTCAAATAAGAAACAACAGTTTATAATAATATCAGGATGGTTTAAAGGAAAAAACAAAACATTCATGACTAAACTTGAGAAAGGTAAAAAAAAGGAATGAGTTATCATCGAACCACAAACATAATTTATTTAAAAAGTTTACAATCCAAACGTAACTTGTACTCTATAATGTAAAACAGGATTGAAATGGATTTACAACTTTGTTACAAATATAATGTAAATGTGGTACAAATGTGATATATTTGGTAATTTCAAATAAACAGCAGTTCAGGGATCGTTGTCTGACTTTCAATATTTTATGGAGGTTGTCATTCTTCGTCGCACTTGATTGTTTGCTATAGGGCCATTATTTCGGTGAGAAAAGCTGTTTAGATTCTCTTCTCATCGACGTATTGACATGGGGGTGAGTTTGGCCTGGCCTGCACTTTGTCTAAGAAAACATTGAAAGAAATAGTTCATAATGTTAAAAAGTCTTTTCATGAAGAGAACGTCGATCCATCATAATGCCTTTACTTTATGTAACAACCAAACAGTATACAAATCAACAAATGACAACTATTAACGTATAGTAGAAGTGTGACACAATGTATTGTATCGCCGTGTGGAATGATAGGAAGACAAATGGGAAATTTTAACACATTGACCGTGTGTCAGATTTAAACGAATTTTTGAATTTGGTCAGATTTGTTCAACGTTTATGGCGTCCTAATTTGAATATAATTACAACTTTAACTTTATAAAATGATGATCTATAATAATATGTGATGTTAAAACTAAGTAGGCGATAACAAACACTTTTTGTGTTAAAATAGCTTCGAATGTGACATTTAGTCCTTATGGGGTGTTTATTGCATTTAACGAAGAAAGTTTTATTTGTAAAAACGTGTATTTTTTATAAAAATTTATTGTATTATATCGGTTAGACGTTGTTACGAATTTTTAAACTTGTTAATTATGCATTATTATGTTGGTTAGGAAATAAGGAAATTTTAATAAAGAAAGATTTTTGAAAATAATTTAAATAAATATACCTAATCTGAAATACTACTTTTTGAGCATCTGGTAGTTATGAAAATACTTTTAGTCGATATTTCAAACATATTTACAGTTATACTTTTAATACGTAATGATAACTATGTAAAAATTGTAATTATAAAGCCTGTCCTATATAATATCGTGTTTCGTAATTAATTGCGTATTTTGAAATCAATAGTACTTCTGTACTATAATTATTGTAATCAAGTGCGCATTTTGAGATCAATAGTATTTCTGTATTGTAATTATTGTAATTAATTGCACATTTTAAAATAAGGAGGTTACTTACTATTTAATATCGTCTATACTATTGAATGGTTTATAAATTAGAGTTGTCGAAGTGTCAAAATAGCCACATTAACAACTGTCCGCTATTACATCTAGGCTATTTGTTGATGATTACTGACAGTGAATGAAATGATCTGATGAGGCATAAATGTACTTCTATTGAGCAAAATAAAATGGTTTGTTCACTAACACATTTACACTTTTCAAAATGCAATAATAACTAGGAAAAATACACGAATATAATATTACGAAAATATATAAAAATATTAAGAAAATGTAACAAATCAAATAAAACATGTACGAAAGTTGTTCAAAATTGTTCAATATTAATGAAATCATTTCAAAATCATCACAAAACAAGAGTGATTAATATTATTTTTGTTATTCGCTGTTTCTCTATTTATTACAGCACATTTTCTTGCTTCTTTTTCAATATAGTTTTGACCAAATCGTTTAATTTAATTTAACTAATACTATTTAATTTTCTAATCCATAGAGATTAGTTTGACCTAGTAAACCCTGAGGTATATATATACAATATATATATATTTAAAATACTCAAGTAATTAATCAAATTAAAAATTATATGCGTGCAATTTTTAAATTTGTGCTTTTCATTTGGGGATTTCTACTTAGACAAACTCATCTCAAGATACTATAATGTCAATAAATCAAGTGTACACTTCTCCGGTTTACTAGTTCAAGCCAGATACAAATTGCAATTCATTATAATTGTCAATAATCAATATCTTTGTAGTAGTCGATGTTCTTCTGGCATACGAACAGGTTGTTCTGGCATACGAACATAAGAACGTTAAAGTTCACAGCTCCCCTTTTCTCCGTCGGGATAGATATAAGGGAAGAAGGCTGTTTAATTAGAGTTTGATAGGTGGAACATAATATAAAGATGATATCAAACCTGTCTCAATTTAGTGGCGGGAGGTTCTTGAAAGGGAACTAAGTTAATAAGTTTTGAAAATTGCGCGCAAATCGATCTCGCAATCATTCATTAATTTATTTTCGATTTCGTATTTACGATTTTAAATCGTATTGATTAAAATTTAATCGGTGTTGAAATTTTTTCTATTTTTTAATGATATTTGTAGTCGAATTTAATTACTATTAATTTGATTTATTGATCTAAAGTTGATATTTATTGAAGGAAATACCAGAACAACTATACTTTTTATGCTGGATTATAGCATTTTTAAAAAAACACTTATCAAATAATAGTTTAAAAGATTAACAACATATTAAAATATTTATATAATTGTATTAATACTTGAACTGTCGGCTTATTTTACATTAAAATTAAATAAGCTTACCACTAATCGATTTCTATGATAACTCCAGAAAATATTAGATAACATCTCAGATAGACTTCAGGCCTATTTGGAAATATTACATATATATGTACATTATATTTAAAAACTTTATAATTGTTATAATTTTTCTAATACTTGTGAAATTCTTTATTACATATTATAATGGGTATCATGGCGAATTATGGATATATTATGGATATCATTACATATTACGGTTATATTATGGATATCATTATTATGACACATTATTGTTATATTGTGGATATCATGACTTATTATGGATATCATTACACATTATGGATATATTATGAATATCATGACACATTATGGATATTATGAATATCATGACACATTATGGATTTTATGACACACTATGTTTATATTATGGATATTTTGACTCGTTATGGTTATATTATGGATATCATGATATATTATGGATAGCATGACACATTACGGTTATATTATGGATATCATGACACATTATGGATAAATTATGGATATCATGTTATATTATGGATATCATGATATATTATGGATATCATGTTATATTATGGATATCATGATATATTATGGGTATCAAGACACAATAAGTTATATTATGGATATCATGACACATTACGGTTATATTATGGATATCATGACACATTATGGATATATTATGGATATCATGACACATTATGGATATATTATGGATATCATGACACATTACGGATATATTATGGATATCATGACACATTACGGATATATTATGGATATCATGACACATTATGGATATATTATGGATATCATGACGCATTATTCTTATATTATGGATATCATGACACACGTGGTCGTTCTGTATCAGTGATCGTGTATTGTGTCAGTAACGATTTTAAATAATGAAGACAAAATATACTTAATTGCCTTATGCAATAGACTTTTAATGTATGGCTCGAATATACAAAACAAATCCCTCTAATTGAGATTTGAAGAAATTGCTACAGACTTTTTGAATTCAGTACTATACCAAACAATTACTTTATATATTATTAAATAGGAATACCTTTTTATTAATAACATTTTATAACTCTTCATATAACAATGTAAAAATTAAAATATTGTGCATTAACTTTCATATTTAACTAAACAACAAGTAAAAATCGAAGGACATGAAAAAACGAATATACTTTCTAAAAATAATTAAATAGGCACATAATATTAAATCAGAAGCATACAACATTAAGTTATTAAATGTCATGCAAATTATAAGGAAATATTGTTAGTTTTGCTAGAATATAATTTGTCATAGTATTTCCTCTGTATTCTGGTGAACTGAAAATGGATTTCAAACAATCAACAATTGACTAGCAATCGAATAAAGGCCGATGCCCACCAAGCGCGATGCGACGTGCCGCAAAAATGTGTTAACATACATTTAAATGAGCCTAATTACACTGAGCGAGAAGCGACAAAACTGAAGTTGAATTTATTCAAACTTTTTCTATAACGCGTGCGACGAAATACACATTTCAATGCAAATAGGCTGTAAATTATGTAGACAAATCAAAATATGACACGTCACGTCGGGCTTGGTGAGAACTGAAATTAACCCAAATTCAGTAACGAGAAAGACCGAAATTGGGTTCAAACCTGTTCCTAGACAGCACTCTCGGCCATCGCAAACCAGCCTCTTAACCATTCGGCCATTCGGTCATTCCCAATTGAAGTGAACATGGATAGTGTTATGTACAACGCTTGCCAATTATAAATAGTGGTTAGGCATTGAAATCTTGATTAATGACCCCTAAATATTATTTCACCTTCCTATATTCGTTTACTTGATTGGAAATGTTTTTCTTGACATTTGTAACTTGCTTGCTAGTAGTTTAGTAGTGATATGTTGTGAAATGTATGCTAACAAAAAGCTCTTCGAATAATGACGTTGATTTTATAAATCATATTCAGTTTTAACTTGGCAGATATTAGTATTAGTAGATATTAGTAAAGTATAACTATATCACTGGTTGAATATTATCAATTATAATAAAATTAAAATATAATTAGGATAACTTTTAAAATTAATACTTGCAGTAAAATTACCGGTAGTTCATTAGAAAGACATAAACTGTGACGAATAAATTAACTTGAAAAATAAGAATCAACCATTTTTCATAATTCGGATTTTCATTAAAGTTAGTGTCCTGTATTTAATTAAAAAAATCTAATTTATTTATTAACATTATCTATAAATATTATAAATTTAAAGATAATTCAAATACTTGTAAATGTATAGCTATTATAGTTTGCTAAAATATTATTGTTATTAATTCCATTATCAAATTATATGATTTGTATAATGTGAATAACAAATAAATTAAATTAATTAATTGTTTAAATTAATTAAATACTAAAATCGATGGATAAAACATATTTTTACATAAAATTTCCTGCATTAACGTTTTTTTCAATTATATATATATTTGTTTTTAAAATTTCGAATAAAATAGAATAATAGTGTTTGCTTCAAAATTAATATTTATAAAATGAATTTTAATAAATCATGGTGAACTTTATAAAATGTAATTACGTCATAGTCCTTGTTGAATATGTATAGATTTTGAAAATACATAAATTACAAAACTTCAAGCTATGAAATGATTAACAACAATTTTGAAAGACACACATATCAACAGGTTAATCCATCGGCCGACATTTTGCGGGACTTCCCCCCCCCCCCCCCCCTCTCCACGCTAAAGTACAGAGTATACGGAGCCATACAGGAATCGATCCTACGACATGGCGATATACAAGAAACAACAAATAATAAATGAGACAGACACAATTGCAGGTGAAGATGTCACCGCGTGATTTGTAGCTTCGCTCAATGTTCGCAAGTCGTAGGTTCGATTCCTCCTATGTACTGATGAGGAGGAAAACCCCGAAACCTGCCAAAAGATTGATTAACCCGTTGTTTATCATGTCTATTAAAATTAAAATCTATTTTTTGATATCTCGCTTAATTTTAAATAACAGTAACAATGAGTTTCAAGGATTTATTTAGCTCTATATAGAATATATAATAGATTAAAAAGTAATGCATATGTATTATACATATCATATATATATATATGATTTTTTCGATTGATATACTAAATTTACATTCACAAAATGCGTGTTTTCCGAAAATAAATAAATAGATCGAATAGTATAGTATATTAGTGTCATTTTGGTTAATGTGTTGACCGGTAAACTGAGCCTTCAAGGAGATTCCCTGTATCCTCCCTCTTTCCATTGCAATATCTATTACTGGAAACCATTTCCGAGCAAACACACCGAAATCGGAATTCTGTCTCGGTCGGGAGCGTCAAGATGTTTGGAGAAAAACGTCACTCACTCTCTTTATTTTAGCCACTTTAGCCATCTTTCTCTAGACGGTTTTTTCACCTTGAGACTATAGTATATCCCTGTCGTTCGCGCACACACGCGTAGAAATTCCGGTAATTCGTATTATAGAGCTTGCATGTAGGATTCTGAAGATCAACCCCTTTTCTATGACTGCGCTGAACACGGCAAGTTTAGACGATATTAGGAGAAGAAAAGTTATTAATAACTCTGACTATTTAGACGATAAATAAATGACTGATATTATAAGAAAAAAGGGAGATGCGAAGAGAACTCAAATAAAAATGTATGATAATAAATTAATTTTTATTGTTCAGGCACTTATCATCTCGCATAGAGCAATAAGGAATGAGTACGGTAACGATAAATTCCCATTTCAAAACTATTGATTGTACTATATAAACACGTACGTACAAGCGGTAGTTTTATAAATTTATCATTTTACTGATGTAAGATCCTATTGTCTGTCAAAGCTTTAATCAGAGTACGCACGTCAAATGAACGCATTGAGAGTCTCTAATCACTTTGCCAAGCACAACTTCTGACTAGTAACGGGAAAGTCTGAAGCTAGGTTTGAACCCTTATTTCATGACGACCAGAACATCATATGAAAGCCAGCGACTTAGACCATGTCAACAATTCTGTTTTTGTTCTGCTTCAAGTACTATACATACATTGTATAAAGAACTTTATAATGATATAATATTCTGAGTCAACTGTATGTCAACTGTATGTCAACTTTGTAGGGGGATTTTTCTAAACAAAATTACAAGCGCTTTTCAGAAAAGTAGCTAAAATGAGATACGTATATGAGTTATGCAAAACTGCGACGAATTGCAAATAAAAATCTATGAAAAATCACTTTAAATTTGGCTGTCTACGAAAGAATTTAGTTGTTTCGCTTTTCTAAAGAAAAATCCTACTTTTTGCTACTAATTGTGTAAATTGTGTAAATTGTATAATAGTTATATATAACAATTGATTTTAAACTAGAAATAACATATAGGCACAGCTCAACGTTTCATGAGTGTAATATAATAGCAAATAAACAGTTGTTCGTAAGTCTGTAAAAGTTATCATTTTAACGTTTTGCATTATCTTTATATTATTTTAAAATATTTTCTTGCAATTACTTTTATTTACTTATATTTTAAAAAGTAAATGTGGAAACCTATGTGTTGAGTGATGCAATAAATGTAAGATATATACATTTAGTCCATTTGTATCAAATATTAAATCTTTGGGACTATTGATTAAAAAACTATTGGATGAAGTATACATACAAAATATTTGTGTAACTTTAACCGTATTAATATATACTTCAAAAATAAGCTAATAAAGTATACGTTACAATTTATTTATATTCAACTTATTAAACCATGCAGTTATGAATCCTTTAGAAGCATCATGTATTTATATTTAATGTACTATTTAAGCCTAAATATTAGTCAACATAAACAGATGTTAATCCTAACATTCAATCCCCTAACTTTCTTTTAATTAGAGAATTAGTCATAGGGGTAGCGCGCAAAAAAACATAAACAGAACTCATTGCACTTTCTCCCCAAGTATTCTGTATTTGTACAATAGTGAGTATGTTCGGTTAAGAATGGCCTCGGCTAGACGTTTAAACACTGAATCCTATTTTAATTGCGTATTTTGTTAACTATATTTATACCTTTTACTAATTTTAGAATTATCAATAATTATTGTCAAAAATAATTAAATGCTTTTATAGGCGGTAATCTATTTTTTTAAAAGTTTTTATTCTCCTTTAAGCTCTAAATGATATATATTCTGTACGATTTATTCAAAGCAATGTGCTTTTTCACACGTTCTACAGATTAACAATCATTCGTATATATAAATGTTCAATATGTTTAAAAAATAAATATTAAATACATAAATATAACTAAATTAAAATTATCCAATTAGGCTATAAAGCAAAAACAGGATAACATAAATTAATTCCTATAATAAATATCAATTACGTTTAATAAATAAATACTCTCCATAAAATAAAATTCACGAATAAATAAGCTTATCAATTTAACATTTTTATAAATGTCTGCTTTGCATATAGTATTTCTACACAATAAAATTAAAAGCAATGTATATGTCAGTACTATATAATATTTAATGCACCAAGTACTCTGAAACATATGCATAAATATAGGCATTTATTTTTCTGGTAAAATGGTAACATCAACTGTAGCAAATGATTCGAACGGACATTTTAAAAAACTCGGTGTTCTCTCCAAAGTTCTAAAACCAACAAAATCCTATGATCACCAAACAGCTGGTTATTACATAGGGGAGACAGCAATGGAGAAAAGGGCGGAGCGACCAAGAAAACTTGCGACTACAGAATCATGTTGGATTTGATGATTATTTCTATTGATAATGATGACCCAGGTAGCCTGTATAAATATATTGTACTACAATGTTAGAAAAAATGTAGTTTGCGTCGCGAGAATAGAGAGAGCGAGAGAGAGAGAGAGAGAGAGAGGGGGGGAGGGAGAGAGAGAGAGCGAGAGATGGAGAGAAATAAGGAAGGATAGTCGAGTTGAAAAATAATCGGACATATGTCATCCAGATATCCAAGAGCAGCGAGTTAACCTCGAAGACAACTTGATCGAGTTGCAAGTTTAGTTGACTTTTTGTATAAAAAAATTCTTCTTAGAAGGTATCTATCTCTCTATCTGTTGGGCTTGAAAGCGGCGATTATAATCATCACATCGGGAAATTTGAAGAGAGCAAAGAATGAGTGTAATGAGGATCCCTTTAATTGATTAATTATTACTCTGCAAAAGAATGTTTGTTACATCTTTTCTAATCATTCTATTATGGTGGATTATGTACGATATTTTCTATATTAAGATAAGATTATCTATTATATATTAAGATAATTTTGTTTATATATTTTCAAATTTGTACGCGATAATATTTTATGTTGTAGATTGGGATGGAATCCCTTGCAAATTCTATATTTATGTTTTATTTAGTGTCAACTAAACGCGACGGAGAAAATAGATTGCTGAGAAAAATTAGATGATACAAATATCAAGTTATATTTAAAAAAACTTTGAAATGCCCTAAAATCATCATTTTTAATTAAAATAAATTTATACACGATATTGTGTATATATATATATTAGTTATTTATTTCGTGTATTTTGATTATATTTAATAGTTTAATGTATGGGTTTAGAAAATTTCATAAATGGAACTAATTTATATTTATTAAAACAAAGTAACATATATATTTATAGTTGCAATTATTTTTATCACAATGTTACAGTGATGATATATATGTTTTTGTATTTTTGTATTAATATTTGTAAAATGTTTAATTTTATATTTTGTAATATTAAACATAAAACAAATTATTTAATTAATAACTATACCTTAGCGCAATAAAGCAGTTTTGTAACTCTTTTTATAATTGAGTAAGTAAGATAACATTGACAGCGCTAACCACTTCAATTTGGGCTGAAGGAGCCACCTTATGAAATCGGTCATTGTAGGAAAGAAAAGTATTTATTTCAAATCTGGAATTTTTTTACCGTCGAACCGTGCCAAAAAGATCAAACGAATTTTTGTACACTCAAAACGTCATATAGGTATAGTACATGATTATTTTATAAATAATTGTGAAAAAAACATATTTTTAAGTGTTTAAGGCAATGTATATTTTGCGCTAAATTAACTGTGATGAACATATACGTATGAATAGTTTATTTGATAAAAAAGGTATTGAATGGGTTTTGCGGATGGAATTCCCTATCTAGTTTTTATTTGGTGAAGTCTATTTAATATATTATAAATAAACGAAACCTAATATTTTTTCGTACATTTTTAATGTTTTTTCATTTGTTTTCTGTATAAATTATATTTATCAATAATTAAATAGTTATTTTTGTCATACTACTAAATATATTTTATACGTAATCGGGAATAAATAATATAAGCAAATTAAATTATGTAATAAATAATAATAATAATATGTTATATGTTATATATTATATTATTAATACAAAACGAAATAATTAATATACATAAAATTGCTCTTTGTTATGAAACACCATCATCATAATGCGATTAATAATAAAAATTGTGATTAACAATATAAATATATAAATATTCGGATTACCAAATAGTTGATAAAAACTGTTATATCAAAATATTAATACGTTTAAATAATGTAAAAGAAAAAAAATCATCTAATTTTGATTTTATTTCGAAAAAAAACTTTAACAATTCAAGCGCAGCTTGTCATATTTACTCTACAGTGTATTTAGTACAACAACATAAAATGGTTCAGACATTTATAATACTTTAAAATGATATCTGATTGCATTAATCCCATTTTTGCGGTGCGCTTAAATGCAAATAGGATATATATTTCTATATATAAAGTTGCAACTTATATCCTCGAGTGCATTTGACCAAAGTATGTTATAAAATAAGGCCATTAACATTTTATGACGGGTCCCAATAACCAATATTGATGGATATTTACTTCGGTTCTAACGGTTGCATCCCTTTTCAAATGAGAAGGGGGGGGAAGCTGTGGACTATAGAAAGAAGCCAGGTGGGCATAGTTTACAGTTCCCATGAAAGTTCGGTTTAGAAAAACTGAGAAGAAGCTAATTCATCATAAATCCTGAACTGTGCTGTAGATAGTTAGATCTACGCCAATCAACTTAGTTTTACATCACACCATGTGAAATGAACACCTTCCCTCCAAGTTTAATATGGATTAAATTAACTTTACATCATAATATAGTAACCGCATTAACCAGAAGCACTTTCACATTGGTCCGGAAAAGATCTCCGACATGACGTCGTGCTGTTAAGACCAAAAAATAGATGTATACAAAAATGATTATATATACGTTTTTAAATGTAGGTATATATATACAAAATAAACATCGACGACCTCATTTAATGTCAAGGTAATTCCATAATAAATGTAATGTTTACTAATTTATTTTCCAATCTAGTCAAGATCATTATCCAGAGTTACAAAATAAAAATATTAATTTTAAAGAATGGATGGAAAATTTGATTCTCGAACAAAGTGTACTTTAGTAACCACTATGCTCTGTAACCATGTTACATTATTCTGAAATTATCGATTATAGTCATTTAGACGCTGTTAATACAACTTACGCTTTGGAACGCTTTAAGTAAGGAAGATTAGCAAATTGAGTATAAAAAGTATAACCTTGAAATTTCATGAAATTTAAAAAATAAAAACATTGTTTCTAAACAATCTCTAAAATAAGACAGCAACATAAATAATATATATTGTAGTTCATTTCTCTCAACACACAGTTTAGACCTACTTATAGACTATGATAATTCTTAATGTAATATTTTAGTGGGGGGAAATATTAAAAGGCATAAAAGACATTTTAAATCTAGCATTCTCTTGGTATGTGGAACAGCTGCCAATATTTCCATTTGCATATGACAGTAAAATATGCCCAATTGGATAAAATGGAGTCTGCAATATTAATTAGTGCATGTGGCGTCATCAACTTTGAGTGCGTGCTACACTGAGTTCGAATTAAAACTTGTCGACCATTTCCATAATACCTTATATGATTTCATATAAAAACTGAATAGCCGCCTTTAATTTATAATAGTAAGACCTAAACATTTCAATATCAGTGAGTAGTATCATTCTCTCCTTCTAATGAACAATTTTAAAAATTAATATCGTCATCACTTCTGTCGCCTCAACCCCATTGTCTTTGTACACTATGCGAATCCAGGCAATGCGATAAATGCAATATGAAACATTCCTTGATTTAGCTTGTGGGGCATCCCGTCAATAAGTGATTTATTTAATTTCACGTTCTGACGTTTTATGACAACCTTTCCATTTATGTAGAAATGATGTAAAATAATTATGAAATGTGATAAAAATGGGTTTAGACCTTGCCTTGACAGCAGAGAAACGATGAAATTGACAATATTTCTTTGTAATCCATGATAGCAATCGTTTGTTTGTTCTTATCGGCTAGACCAATATAATGTTGAAATTTAAACCAAATATTTGCCCAGCCGATTAACCTTAAACAATTTTACAATTTTTACAATATTTTAATACTTTTACATTTGGCAATTTAATCATTTAACAATTTTTTTAACAATTATGTTAAATATAACTTTGTGAACTTGCAAATTCAAAATAACAACAAATAAAAATAGACGAATAAATATACAAGTATTGTTGTAGTAAACATAAATCAGAAAAGATTTCAAAAGACGTACATTATTAGAAGTGTATTCTTCTGCTTTCAGAAGCGTTCAGAAACCTTTCATTGTCCCATTTGACCAGCATCATCTATCTCCAATGTTTTCTGCGCGAAGTACTTTCTAAAATATAAAACTTTGGTTAATGTTGCATTTATTTAACATAATAATTATATTATAAATATGAACAGATATATTGACATTAATGTTATTTTAATCTTAAGTGTATATTTTAAACTATACTCTTTTAATACAACAAAAACAGCTGTTAAACTAGTAGACTATACATTACTTTTCCTTAGAAAAATTATTCACGGTTGCCATTTTTTTTAGATCCGCGACACTTATTAAAAAAAATTATAGTTTGAATAAAAAAAAAAATATTATAGTTATTTCAGATATGAAGATTTACATTTTTAAAAGTAATTATTTTAATTTAAATACAAGACAGAAATCTTAAATCTTAAATCGAAATATTTCTATTTTATTCTAAATTTGATTTCAATATCAGTTTTAAATTTTTCATTTGACAAGTCTGGTGAACTTTTATGCTTATATGCATACTATATACTTTTTGCCACTTAAGCCACTAACTAAACAAATTGACAGACACTTTATATCTGAAAATTCAATTATCTTAATATGGGAATAGTACATTTATTTTACAAAGTAATTTTAATATGTTTTACGTACTGAAATTATATTTCAATTTTTCATTTAAATTATTTATCGTAAAATTAATCAAATAAAATATGAAATATTTCCATAATTTCAAATTGAAATTCGATGTGAACATTTGTACTTCTATTTTTCAAGTTTCAAACGCATAGCAACACATAAAAGAATATAACAACATAAATGACAAAACTAGTTTGGATACTTTGACAATCAAAACAAAATATTTTAAATCAAATTTAATTGTTATATCCATAATGGAAATATTTTGTACGTTTGTCGGCTGGACAGATAGATAATTAAAAAAAGTACTTATAATTTTTTTTGGTAATTATTAATGCTTACTAATGCTTACTATTAATGCCTCACTGGAAGTGGTAGAGGTAATAAATTAACTTAGTGAAGGAAAAACTAAAATGTTTACAGTTGGTAAGCGGCTAACTTCAAAATGAAAATAATCATTATTTGATTTTTGTAAACTTTTCAGATATTTAGATATAACAAAACAACCAAATTAACACGATATTAAATGAAAAATTAAAAATTGTGAAAATTATTATATCTCTAATCGTATTTGAGATATTACAATATGCTCATAATATTAATAATATAACATTATTATAAATAATATTTATTAATAAAATATAATTAATAATAATAATATTATTTTAAATACTATTTTAACAAGTGTGAAATTATGTCAAATAATAAAACTTACTTGATATATAAAAAGAAAATTTTTTTAAACAACATTAATTGACTAATTAGAAACATCAAATATATACCGACAAAACTATTTAATTTGAAAATAAAGTTTATTCGAAATTCGATTAGGGAGCATTTAAAAACAAAGCTCCATGACTAATAAACAGAATGATTAGTTGTAAACTAAATTTACTCATCCCCCACGATTAGTCGATTTGCAATCCTGGAAGCCTCATACATAAGTTGACATTTATTTCAATGTTATGGGTCACAGCATTAGGTAAAATATGCCTGTGATACAGCGTCTTTGTTAGAAACCAAACGGAAGTCCCGACGGAGATAATCGGTGACACACCTCACTGCATTCATGACGACATTTAGTGCCGATCTCGAGTCTTCCACATACATTACTTTCCTCCTCTATCAGTTCGAATTCTCTTATTTTTTCGATGTGTATTTTCTTCTTCCTTATATTTAAAATTTCTATAAAAAAAGACTCTATCCTGAACGAGGTAGCAATGAAACATAATTAAAATAGAAACTTGTCTACAAAAAAAGGTTTTTTTTAGCAATGTCATGATCGATGGCTAATATATCATTAATACGTTAACTTCGAATTAAGTCCTCCTCAAAGCTCGGTTTTTCTAAGTGGTTTTAGTGAATTTTGTCGGGTTGACATTTTTGTCCGATTTCAAAGTAGATTTTTTTAAATTAGAATGATATCCGATATTCATTATCTTTTCTAAAAAGCATAGTTAATCTAAATTAATCTTTTAATTCTCTGTTTGTTTTCATTAAATATAATTAAAAATTAAAAGTGTTTGATATTTAAACAGTTTGAAAATAGATGTCGCTTTGTGATAAATTTAATTTATAAATGTTTTGTCTGATTTATTTGGGCAAGATAAAAACCTATGTAATATGAAATTAATTATATTAGAACAATTGCCTCAGTTTGAGGAATTGATGAATATTTATAAATTGCAATAACCATTCTGATTTATTTTTTGACAAAGTAAAAACCTTTATATTAGTATAATTATATAATAAAAGGTATATAAAATTAATACTGAATGTTACACCATAACATATTTTTTTATTAATAATGAATGAAACAAGAATATATTACATTTAAGAGTTTTTGGAGAATTTTTATGTTGTGAAATTATTTTAAATTTCTTTAATTTTATTGTTAATTTAAATTAATTTTTAAGCAAACATATTTAAGAAGGAAGATTTGAATTACATTAAATATATTATACTTCACAAATGAATGTATATATTAAACATTATTATATTATAGGTTAATTAAAAAATGTAAAATACATACTATTGGTTTTTCAAATAAAATACAGGAAAATTTAAGTAATTTTAAATTTAGGAAGATCAAATAGGTCAAGGCTGTCCTGTGGTGTCAAATAGGTCAAGGCTGTCTTGTGGTGTCAAATAGGTCAGGGCTGTCCTGGGGTGTCAAATAGGTCAAGGCTGTCTTGTGGTGTCAAATAGGTCAAGGCTGTCTTGTGGTGTCAAATAGGTCAATGCTGTCTTGTGGTGTCAAATAGGTCAAGGCTGTCCTGTGGTGTCAAATAGGGCAAGGCTGTCCTGTGGTATCAAATAGGTCAAGGCTGTCCTGTGGTGTCAAATAGGGCAAGGCTGTCCTGTGGTATCAAATAGGTCAAGGCTGTTTTGTGGTGTGAAATAGATCAAGGCTGTCCTGTGGTGTCAAATGGGTCAAGGCTGTCCTGTGGTGTCAAATAGGTCAAGGCTGTCTTGTGGTGTGAAATAGGTCAAGGCTGTCTTGTGGTGTCAAATAGGTCAAGGCTGTCTTGTTGTGTCAAATAGGTCAAGGCTGTATTGTGGTGTCAAATAGGTCAAGGCTTTCTTGTGGTGTCAAATAGGTGAAGGCTGTCCTGTGGTGTCAAATAGGTGAAGGCTGTCTTGTAGTGTCAAATAGGTGAAGGCTATCTTGTGGTGTCAAATAGGTGAAGGCTATCTTGTGGTGTGAAATAGGTCAATGCTGTCTTGTGGTGTGAAATAGGTCAAGGCTGTCCTGTGGTGACAAATAGGTCAAGGCTATCTTGTGGTGTCAAATAGGTCAAGGCTGTCCTGTGGTGTCAAATAGGTCAAGGCTGTCCTGTGGTGTCAAATAAGTCAATACTGTCTTGTGGTGTGAAATAGGTCAAGGCTGTCTTGTGGTGTCAAATAGGTCAATACTGTCTTGTGGTGTGAAATAGGTCAAGGCTGTCCTGTGGTGTCAAATAGGGCAAGGCTGTCCTGTGGTGTGAAATAGGTCAAGGATGTTTTGTGGTGTCAAATAGGGCAAGGTTGTCCTGTGGTGTCAAATAGGTCAAGGCTGTATTGTGGTGTCAAATAGGTCAAGGCTGTCTTGTGGTGTCAAATAGGTCAAGGCTATCTTGTGGTGTCAAATAGGGCAAGGTTGTCCTGTGGTGTCAAATAGGTCAAGGCTGTATTGTGGTGTCAAATAGGTCAA
>JAUZND010070569.1:0-17092 GCA_034780555.1 Coelogynopora nodosa
AATGTGTATTAAAAAGGTCCTTTAAAATCATTTCCGGTCCTTTAAAGACCTAGGCAAATTCCTGTGGCTACCCTGTACAATGATTACTAATGTTGAGTTAAACACATATAACTAATCATTTGAAAATGGTTAAATGTCAGTAATATTAAAAAAGTAAAGAATGTTGCTGTAGATTCTATGGCCTATTTTAAAGGTCTATTTATGGGAATAAAGATTGTTTAAAGCACTGTTTAAATTAATTTATTTACTGTTTTATATTACATTCACAATAACATTATAAGATAGATAAAGAATGTAGAAGTAAAAATTTTATATAATATATTTATTACTTGTATTTTAATCAATTTATGTGATTTATATAAAACAGTTAAATAAACGAAGTTAAACAATGAATTTATCCAATAAATAGACCTTTAAAATCATTTGCTGAATTAGCTGCAGAATTATATAAATTGTTTAAAATATGAGTAATAAATATATTAAATTAAACTATTACTTCTACATTATTTGTCCATTTTATAATGTTATTATATATTTAGAATATAATATATAACAGTTAAATAAACAAAGTTAAACAATGACTTCATCTAATAAATAGACCTTTAAAACTGGATGCTGAATTATCATATAAATTGATTAAAATACAAGTAATAAATATATTATATTAAATTAAATTATTACTTCTACATCATTTGTTCATCTTAGAATGTTATTATATATTAAAAATATAATATAAAACAGTAAAATATACAAAGTTAAAGTATGAATTCATCCAATAAACAGACCTTTAAAATCATATGCTGAATCAGCTGCAGAATCAAATAAATTGATTAAAATACAAGTAATACATATATTATAATAAATTATTACTTCTACATCATTTGTCCATCTTATAATGTTATTATTTATTTAAAAGAAATAATATAAAACAGTAAATAAACAAATTTATATAGTGAATTCATCCTGTAAATTAAAATTGCCCACAGAATCTGCAGCAAAATTTCTGTATTTATTACATTCATTTTAATGTAATATGATGCAATATGTTTACATATTAATGTACATATATGTGTTATATATATATATATAAAAATAGTTTAACAATATAAATTAATAAAATTAATGTTTTACATATCACATAATTAACAATCAACACATATATAATATTAATATATATAATATTAAATATTACTTCCAAATCATTTTTGGGGAAATTAAATATCATATACTTATTCAATATTAACCAATATACCTGAAATCTGCACTAATTCTATGAAATGATACTTATGAGCATATAATACATTGTAAAACATATGATGCAATTTTTTTTAAATTATATGTATAACTTCAAACTTGTGTATGCCTTCCTTCATATGACATAGATTTTGGCAGCATAACAGAATGACATATTCCAACAAAATATTTTACTGACTTTAAATAAGTTTAAAAGTACATGCATTTTATGTGAAATATTGTTTTGCTTAATGTGGATGTATTTATACCAACGCTGACCTTTTAAATCCCATGTCATTGTTTCCCAAAGTTTATCCATAATTTTGTATGTTCTCATTATCACAGTGTAATGGAATTACAAATTTTCCATTAATTAACAGAAATCTGTGAATTTTAGAAATATTTTATTAGGTCTAGATTTAGAAGTATATTCAATAAAATTGGGATAGGCCATATTTCCAAGTTCTTGGTGGTTATTAATATTTAGTAAAAATGTTCTCTTAATTATAGGCTCTTATAGGATTTCTTTTATTTCAAATGTTTATGAAAAAAACGTCCACTCACCCACCACTTGTCATTATTATTAATTAATTGTTAACACCAACAATAGACAAGCCCAATAAAGCCCTTTTCCTAACACAACTTTCCTTTGCATTTGATGCTTTATTGACAAAATAGGAACTTTCTATTTGCATGGCCCTAATTTCATTGGAAATAGTCCTCATTAAAAAAATTCCAAATCCCCTATAAGGGCTCTGCAGGGGCTTCATCTCCAAACCACCAGTTTATTGTTTTTCCATTAATTTATTATGAGCCAATTTCAAATGTGATGATAATATAATTGTCAAATTATAAATGTAATTTCAATTCAAACTTTTCAATTCCACTACAGCTTACACAGTTTTTTATAACTTAATTAATTAGGTGCTAAGCTATGGGAACATTGATGGTTGTTTATAACTTAATTAATTAGATTCTAAACTATGAGAACATTGATGGTTTCCACTGGTTTGACTTACGATTACTTGACATTTCCGACCTGTTTAACATAGAGTTCAAACTAATCTATGTTTGGATTATAAAAATATGTATAAATAATATTTGTTGTTTGATGATTACTTGTTCCTATTGTTTGACCTTTATGGAGTTTAGTCATAAATGTTGTTTCCTTTAAACCATCCTGATATTATTATGTCACAGTCACTATTTTACAGTCACTTTAATATGTTGTGATTCTTCTTTTGCATGTTTGATTTGTTTTGTGGTTGTGTGAAAGATTTGAATAAAATATGTTTATTTACTACTAATGTAGACATGCAAACAACATATAAAAAATATCACCTAAATTATGGGATGTTGACAATTCCATAAAAGTAAAACAAAATATTTTTTACAATTTTATACTTTATTATGATATAAAATATATTCTATTACAATTTTTTTTAGTTTATGTAGGCACTTATAAAACAAATTATTTACCATAACAGAATTACAGGTAGTATTCTGTAATTCCATAACACCATTTGTAATTCCTTACACTGTTTATTTATTTGTACATAATTTTTTCCCTAAAATTTTTATTATCAATGGATGGCTTTTTGTGAATTCTTTTTTATTTATTTTTTGAATTCATGAATTTATGAATTCAAGTTTTTAAGTGATATAAGGACACAAGTGATCTGTTCGGGGTGAGTTTTTTTCCCCAAATAATATTTAGGCAAAAAAGTTTGTTTTCAAAATGTGCACACAGGCCAGTTCTCTTTTCCACTCCTTGAAAAAATACTTTTCTGCACAATTCATATGTAATCCTATTAAATACTTCTGTAATTAGAGCTCTTAAATCAGCCCGATTTTGAGGATGAGTTTTATAAACATTGACTTTGACATATCCCCATAGGAAATAATCTCATGAAGTCTAATCTGGAGACCTGGGAGGCCACTCCTGGAGATTTTCCTTATGATCAATCCACCTTTTTTGTAATTCTAGATTGAAATAATTGATGACATGATTGTACTAGTGAGCAGGGGCACCATCTCGCATGAAGATACTTCTATGTTGAACAACTGGTAGATATTCATGCAATAAGCCTAATATCTATCACCATTTACAGTTTGTTCAAAGAAGTATGGTTCGGTTACACCATTTTCTGAGATACCAGCCCATACAGTGACTCTTCTCTGATCCATATATATAGTATGTAAGAGGTGTTTGTTTTATTCAGACCAATAAACTGCATTGTGGCGGTTGACAATGCCATCTAAAGGAAACTTTGCTTCATCGCTTAACATTATCTGGTCAAGTATCCCAGGCTCATGTTCAAACATCTCATTGAAGTCTTCACAAAAATTGAGTCTTTGGTCTGGGTCATCTTCATTCAACTGATGATGTAATAAGTAGAAATAACACTTAAACCTATATCTAATTTTACAGCAGCTTGCCGTATTGAGAAATTGTCACACATATCTCCCATAGCATCAACATGCAGCAGTAATATTATCTTCATTACTAGCTCTGCATTCTCAGATATTCCATACTTTGTTTCATCAATGCTTCCCATTCTTTCAAATCTTGCAATGAGAGATGGTATTGATTTTTCATCAATTGATCGCCTATATGTTTCTTGAAATATTCATGCAACTTCTCTACAATTATCAGTCTGATAAAAATGCTTAACAATAAAAACACATTGTTTCATTGTTAACCATGAAGTCATAATGAAATAGTGATTACTTACAAAGTAAACAATCTATGCCAACCATAGTTATACCAAATTTGAATTTATGCAGTAAGACTTGGAGATCTTAGAACTTGGACACACTATAATAATAAATTTATTATAGCAATAGTGTGTAATCTCCAAATTTATACACCTTTTCAGAGACTTCGTTGTGTTACCTATATATGAAACAGAAATTGATCATTTTTGCTTATTTTTATAATATTTGTTCCTATTGTATTCTTGAGGGCAGTTACTGCATTTTTTTCTAAAAACAATGAATGATTAGTCGCCTCTTTCCTAAAAACAATGAATGATTAGTCGCCTCTTTCATTGAAATCATTCACCTTTTGTATTGCTCTTTAAAATCATCTTTACCAAAAACATGCCTGTTGAAAAGTTGCTTGTTTTTTAATTGAAATATGATTTCATTATGCTGTAAACTTGCATTTAATGGTTGTGTTTTATTGCTTGTGTGTGGAAGTATGGTTATGACGTGAACTTAATTTTTTTGTTATTTCAAGCCTGGGTATGAAGATGATAATGAGAATATATTGATTGAAAAACTGATAAAGTATTCTATAATTTTAGAAAATAATTTTGAATTCATCTAGCCACTTTCATTTATTAACCTCATTGAACCTTTCGATGGGCTATACATCATTACTTCACAATAATTTTTGCTTGAGATTATTAGAACAGAGAAGTAAGAGGAACCCCAGTAGCAGAAACAATATGGTACTGCATTGTATTATTAACTCACCTCTTCTGTGTGATGAAATTGAACTTGAGGACACTTAAACCGTTTTAAATCCCGATTAATCCAGATTAAAAATTATACACCTCGTGAGTACTGTAGTTTTACGAAGAGAATACCAAAGATCAGAATACTTTGAATTTTAATTATTGTTGAATAATGATACTCTTGCTAATGAAGTCACTTCTGAAATTCTAAAAGAAAAATTAGGGTGACATTTTATAAACTGAGACATCCAATCTTCTCCTACTATATTGTTGTTACACATTGTTTATTAGAAGAAGAATAGTATATATCTGTAATTTCAACTAATTAAGCTTTTAGTTGTTAGAAAATGTAGAGCCGTTCCCTATTAAATCAATATATGAAAAATGACTTTCACAGGCCAATTTAGTTTCGTCAGCTCAATTCATAGATATTGTCTTTTTCGTGAAAATGTAATATGTAAATAAAATATAAATGTAAATATGTAAAATAAATAAGTACTTTACTTATTTATACTATTTATACACTGTCTTATTACTTAGCAAAAATTTATACTTTTATGTTAATTAATGTGAATCGTTTGTTTATTGTTTAATATGTATTATAGTCTTTTTAATGTACATTTTTTTATTTCTAAATTTCAGATATAAAGAAGTCAATATGCTACTCTACCTAATGAGTTGGACGACCCTACTGCTCTGTGTATTAATTGGACTGTTCTGCTTCGCTGTGGGTCTATTCTACATGGCAGAACTAGTTGAAGAGTACACTGTTCTTTCGGGGAAAATCATTCGTTACACCCTCTTCGCTGAACTGGGCTTACACCTGGCCCTTCTCATTTTCGAGAGTTTTCCGTGGTATATGGTCGGGACTGGAGCCATCGTTCATATTATATACTTCAGCTTACTCACCACTTTTCCCGCCTTCGTGTTTATTTCGTTTGGCTTCATTTCGAGTCTAGTTGGCGTTGTGCTACTCCACTTCATCGCTTTTCAATATTTTGGGTCCGTGTGGTACCCATTTGAAGAAGTGGTGGCTTACTTTTCTCTCTGTATCTGGCTGGTTCCCTTCATGTTCCTCATTTCGCTGTCTGCAAATGAACTTGTATTGCCACAAACTATTTCGCATTCTGCACCTGTAAATAACATTTCTAGCAGTCCTTTTTCGTCTGATTCCAGTGTCGATTTTGTCTCCGCGTACCTTAAGGGCAAGCGCAGAGGTCTTCTTTACTTTCTATCTAGTCTAAAGGAGCGTATATTACCAGATCGATTCAAGAAGGGTTATTGACAGTAATTATGTATCACTATTGTACCTATATCATGTTCCATTCTTATAGATATCTTTTTATAGTTCTTAATCACATGTTTTCTCTCATAAGTAGTTGCACCATGCAGCACACTGTTTATAATTGTTATTTATTTTTTTATCAGTAGCTTTATGTGTTGCAAGAATTAACTCGTTTAAATCTTTTTTACGGTTGTCAGTTTTTAAAATAAGGGATCATTTATATATGCACATTATACTTTATTTGTTATACTTTTTAATGTGTTCTTTTTTTCCTTATAAAAATGTTGGGAAATGAATAATGATATTTCAGTAATATATATTATATATTTGTTAATTAGTAATATTTCAATTAATTTAAACATTATTATGTTTATTTTATTAGCATTTACAATCATTAAAAAATCTTTTGGCAACTATAGTAGTATAATAATAAATAAAATTCGTGATTTTTGTATATTTCTCACTAAAAATAATGGCTGTTTGTATTAACAAGAATATAGACAAACATGTGTCCTTGTTTCTTCGAATTTTTCAAACTAGAACGCTTCATCAGAATAGTGCTATCTCATATATATATTTTTAATATTAATGACATATTTGTTGCAAAATCAGTATTTACGAAAATATATTATATACATAGGTGATCGTTTTTTGTCGTATTTTCGAAACGAATTGTAAAATCTAAACATTGTTGTACAGCTGTTATCGGCCAGTTTGTTATAAAGTAATAAATTCCATAAACTTTCACCCAGTCAACTTGGGTTTTCAAGTTAGCTCACTTAATATAAATACTTATCATAATAAATTTAAACATGTTTTCAATTTAGTACTCTTACTGAAAGAGAAATTTGTTATTATTTAGTAATAAAATGTATACTTTTCATATCATTTTATGCTGAAAAGTATGTCTCTTCATTTAATGTTTTAATTGCATTTATGAGTTCCATTGATATATAATATACCTGAATTGGAAAACAGTGGGGCCGGTGTTTCATCACCAATTTAAGAGTTATTCTGAAACAATATTGATGAGTAGATTATAATTGATAAATGTGATTTTCAAATTAATAGTAAAGGTAGTTAAATTATAAATATTCAATATCTACTAAATTGTATATATAAAATAAAATTATATCCTAGTAATTTCACTTTGTAATATATTGAATATATAGACGCGTTTCGTTTTATTAATATGGGGTCAATAAAAAATACTTTTACATTTCTGTACATTATTATAATAATAAAGTGCTCTTAAACAACAATACATATAACATTAAAGATCGTTATTGATCTCTCGTGATACAATTAGTAAAAAAACTATTTTACGATTTGTGGCTGCTGATTTAACCTTGGCTTTGTCCATGGAGGGGGCCGTATACCAATTTTTGATAAAAAAAAAGTTTTTGACTGAACTAGCTATGTTTTTCAGATTTTTTTACTCACTGGCTCAATTATTTTTATCGAACTAAACATATATAATTTCGAATATTTCAACATACCTACCAGAGAAAATTGTGTTATTATTGAACTATTTTATGCTGGGTTTTCTTACTTGCGAATATATGATAGGAGCTAAAACTAGCATAAAAAATAAGGTTATCGTAAAATATATATACATTATTATTAAAATAACCAGCAATATAAAATAATATTCAAATAGCATTTTTACTACTTTTACATATTTATATAAGAATTATAGTAATAAATATATATACTAAATTATTATAAACATCGTGATCTGGAATCAGATACAAAAAGAATCAACCCAATTGGTGCATTGATCAAAAGTTATAGCATAATTTGTCTTTCAAGGGGGGCCGGGGAGGGTTATAAAATACCCCCGCCACGGAGCCAACCTTATACATTCTGTCCACGAACGAAGGGTTAACATGTGGCACCGACCTGTCGTAGTCGAAAAATAGCTTTGGATAAGTGGATTGAATGAGGACAGTTTTAACAGATTTAAAGAACAGTTTTAAGGTACCGTAACAAATGAGGATTTTGGTGAGTTTTTTTACGGATAATATAATTCGATCAGACCAATTCAGATACCAAAAAATTAACAAAATGTTTTCTCATTTGAAATTTAAGCAGTTTAAATTTGGAGTAAACTGTCTACTTTTCGTGTATTGGTAGCTTTTCAATTTTCGTTTTATTTAATTCTGTGCGAGATATGATATTTTCATTTTTAAAGTATCAATTGTTTGGTGGTTCCTTTCCAGATAATTATGAAGTACACATTGTTGTCTATTGGTTAGATTGTTTTTGTTTCAAGTGAAGCCTTTGGGAATGTTTTTTAGTAAGAAGGCTACGAAGAAGAATATCATGGAGTACTGTGTCAAATATAGACAGGTTTTTTGTCGTTTTGGAATGTGTCGTATATACACAGTATTAGTGATGTTAGTTATTGATGGGAATATAATTTAACTAATAAAGACTAAACTATATATTAATTATTTATAAATCTACTTTAGCATTATATGCCTCCCAGGCAGTTTTATACCAAAAGAGCTATATTTATACATAATACATGTGGGTCAAATTGACATATATATGCAAAATATTTTCCTAGATAATGTCCCGATTCTCAAAGATAAATTTTGTTTAATTTATTGTCTCGATGAGTTCTATAAATTGATGTGATAAAATGATTCTTATTCCAAGCTTCATTTACAATTGTTTAGCATTGCATTTTACTTTTCGGATTGGATTAGCTGACCAGTACTGACAACTTCTTATTTCTCTTATTTTATAAATTAAATATACATCTTTATTGACCACTTTCATGTATCTGATACTGTGACAGTTTGGTGGGGTACATATGCACTTATATCCTAGAAAAATGCCATTATACTATAATTTCACATCATTTAAATTTTAGAGCAAAACATCGTTTTTTCGAACATATTTTTATTTTCCAAAAAATAATAAATATTACATATTGATTAATAATACTCTATTTTATAAAATATATACCATCTCATATTAACCAAGGTATTTCGCCAACTTCTAAATATCAAGGGTGATCAAAATGATCACACATTTAAGCTAAGATTGTAAATTTGTGTAAGACTAACAGGTTTTTTTCAATTATATTTTATAAAAAATTTATATGAATTAATTTTATAGTAGGTATAGGCCTACATTATATAATTAGAAAAATCTTATTGAGTTTGAGACAGATACAACTTTTTTTTTGATTGATCCGTGTTACTTTTAGTATATAGGAATACGTTTTTGAAAAAACTGAAAGTCAATTTGGTTCACCCCTTGGTAGTCCTCCATGGGAAAAAAATTATTAATCATTTATCCATTATATAAATGAATAATTCATTTATAATCGTTACTTGCTGTTTGCACAGTGAATATAAATAAATCTATTTATATTATATATTATTAAACTTATAGGTAGGTAGCAGCTGACATTATAATACATTATCTGTACCTACATATAATACACCCGAACTGAATTATGTAATCAATACACCCGTATATATATATATGTGCATAGTAAACTATAATATATAGCACATACGCATTATATTATTCACTATCCATAATACAACTATATTATAGTATCATCAACATTTATTCTGCAGGTATCTAATGTTACTTAAACTATAGCAACAGTTGATAATAGATGTAGGCCTAGTGAGTAATCTACTGGTCAGAAATAATTGATTGCCCTGCATGTGGGTGCTGCCTATGAAATAGTATGGAATCACTTCTCACTATATATATATGTAGCTTTTATGTAGATTTATTTTATATTAATTGTTTTATTTAATACGCATAGTTAATTATATTTCAGATAAGGTTTTTGTTATATTAATAGTCAACAAAACCAGAGTATTCCGACATTCTTTACACAGTTTAGACAAGACAATCAAACAACATGCGTTCAAGCTATTTATAATAATATTATATATTAATTATATTTATATATTGATTTTATTATTAATAAAAAGTTCCGATATCCATTATTTAAACGCCAAAAAACTAGTTAATTTCACCAAAAATATTACATATGCCTATCAAAATTAAAGTGAGAACTGTAATTTAAAATATTGTCTAATTAACTTCTACAAAGTAAAGAAAAAATACAACTTCTAAATTACCTGATAATAATAATTACCTGATAATAATACACAAATTTGTACGTTTTCAAAGGATTGAAGAAAAATGAATGAGTGAATAACTGGCTATATAATTACATGAATATGATAACATACCATTAAATTACGTGATTCAAATGTATATTACATATAAATTGGTACATATACAGATACTTGAAAACATTTCATTTTCTACGTTGATGAAATTGTGATTGTACAGTTTTTCTTTTTCATTGGATGTTTTTCTTTAAATTTTCTTTAAATCAAAAGTTATGTCGAAAATACCGCAACGCATATATAAAAAATACTAATCGTTTTCCCTTACAATATCCGATATTAATTAGAATACTATAGCATTACAAATTTGTGGCGATGATAGATGATCAATGATTTAGAAATTTCATGAATAAAGTTTTCAATAATTTTTACACTCTCCGAATATTTCATTAATAAAGTAATTTAAGAAGCAGAACGACTAAACAGATTCTTCAGTGCATTGCCAGATGACGAATTAGCTGTGGCTCCATTTTCTCCTCCACCAAGTAACATATTGAGAGCCTTTTTCCGCGCTTCTTCGGCGTTAGTCCTTTCATTCTCTTTCATTAGTGTTACTGAAAATTATTGACAACAAAATGAATTAGTTTTAATAAATTATATTGAAAACAGAATCATATTTTTAAAAAAGTAATATTAATTTTTATAGGTCGTCTAAATATGAACAGTTAAATTAAATGTACCGGAAGTTAAGATATCCATAAAATAAAAATCTAATTTATTTTAAATTGGAACAAAAATGAGAAACCAAACGGTTGTAACTTAAATCCGGAGGAAAAACCGGAGGACAAATGCTAAGGAAATTTAACCTTTTTCAAGGTCATCAATATAAAAGTATTTAAAATAAACAAAATAGATTTTAAAATAATCAAATGTATTACTAAAAACAAAGGTAACTTAAAGGCATTTTAGAATGTCAATAAAATAGTCAAAATACTTATACATTTAATTCTGAAATATACAAATACATTAATTATAACTAATTTTAAGTAATTATTACATTCTTTAAATTAAAATTGTTTGTTTTTCTTTGCTACTCGTTTTAATGCCGACCTTAAAAACTAGTTATTTATTGCTCCGGTTTTTTCCTCTGGATTTAAGTCACAACCAAACCATATGAGACTGAGGAGTCACATTTTCCCCGTGGGGCTAGAAAATATATTTTATCACTAAAACTACTTGAAATATTTTATTTACTAATAAATATAAAAACAATTATTTAATTAATTTTATAATTTACTATTTTACCTTTTGATTAAATAATATAGAAATATTTTTTTTAAAATTTACTAAAGTTTGGGTGAATCGAAACAAGGTT
Organism: Coelogynopora nodosa; assembly: GCA_034780555.1. Classification (NCBI taxonomy): domain Eukaryota; kingdom Metazoa; phylum Platyhelminthes; order Proseriata; family Coelogynoporidae; genus Coelogynopora; species Coelogynopora nodosa. The sequence continues at coordinate 11,467 of JAUZND010070569.1, forward strand.
TCGTAAATATATCGCGACTCACAATAGTTCTTCATCGTTTTTGCTATTTTTTTGTATTTTACTGTTATAGTTTCCAATATTCATACTGCACATTTTAATTAAGTATAGGCCCTACTATTACAATAACGTATGTTATATAAATTTTTACTAAAAGTATTACTTATTTAATTTAAAACTGAATTTCTTCGTTTAGAGGTAGCCTACTTTTAAAAATAATGTTAGTTAATGTACCCAGTAAAATTTCAATAATTTGTTATTCGATTAAAAAACTCATTAATTAATAACATTTAAAATAAAAATCATGATAGTCAAAAATGGAAGAATAAAAGAATAACGACATTAATAACTACAGACAAAATGTAAAATATATCAATATGAACTTGACGAATTTCAAGAAAAATATAAACATGCTTTGACCACTTGAAATGGCCACACAAATTTAAATGTTACCCTTTCTAATTCATTTATATGTATTCTTTTCAGTGAAATGACCCCCGTACATTCGTTAAATTATAACGTTAACTTGTACAATTTTATTACAGTTTATATTATTATGTATATGATATAGTATATTTTATATAAATACATATAGTAACTATACATATAAACGGAGGTAAATGGTCTCACATGACTCATCAATGAGGTAGACACCCCAAGCTAGAGACCAGAACCAGCCGACCATCATAAATGTGATTGTTAATATTTGGGATATACCGACCATCACATTTATACAAATAAATTGACTCATTCCGAAATCTTTGGCAGCATCCCGGGAACTTTTGAAGCACATAGCAAAAAAACCGCTCATAATTGTACCTGAAATAGCATTTCGTTATCTGAATTAATAATTGAAAATTACAAAAAAACGTGGACTACTAAATAATATATATCATAAACTTTAAAAAAATTATAAGAAAATAAATTAGTATCATGCTTTTGTAGGGATATTAATTCAAAATACTCAACAAAACATGGCCGTCGCCAGGGGGAAGCGGGGTTTCGAACGTTCCCCCTTTTTGAATATCTGCATTGTTTAGATAATGGTGCCCTTTTTCTATACTATAAGGTATTATTTTTTTACATGGTGTATTTTAATCTTATATGTCTAAATATCTAATAAAATCTGTTTAGTAAAGGGAGCGAGAATATAAATAAATGCTCTTTTCAAAAAATATTGCCTCATTTATTATCTCATTTGTTAAGTTTTCAAAATACATATTCGCACGAGTAATAATGTTTATATAGTGTATATAAAGAATTACAATTGTAATTTTTATACTTTTCTTCTTTGAGTGAATTTGTTGGATACATTACGCACCTTCATTTTTGGTGTATTGGTCTAAATTCTATCCTGGGGACCTATTACAACTTGTACAGCTAAAATTACTACATCTGAATTCTTTTACTCGTATTCTTTAAAGGTATAAAACATTTAATTAATAATAAATCACAACCACAGACACACAGGCATTTTATATAAATGTTTTTTTAGCTTTTGTAGGTCTCTATTAAGTATAGTTGTTGTAAATATATACTTTCTGTATTTTCTTACAATGAGTTTATAATATTTATATAAATTATATTAATTATAAAATTATTTTATTTCATTAATTACTTTTTTATAATTTTTTACTTACACTTAATTTCATATTAATATATATGTTAAAATTAATACACTAAATACGAAAGTTAGGAAATCACAAAATATTTCTCTCAATTTGCAAAAAATTATATATTGAAATCAATATCCCCCTAGACCTTAGACCCCCGCTGATAATTGTGCATCTAATCTTCTGTACCCAATTCTATCTCGGGTGTGCTCTTTTTAAAAAACGACCCTCTTTTGCAAATACTGGCGACGGCCATGCAATATAATTAGAAAATTCCATTACAAATTGTTTTTACGGTCTAAGTCTAATTATACGAAAATATATCAAAGAATTATACTTTTTATTAGAAGATTATTCAATAATGTGTCTTACGTTTAATATTATGAATGCAATTATGTGAACTCCAAGCATTCTTGCAAAATGTTTAGATTTAAAACATTTTTTGACTCAACTTTGATGACATCTTTTGAAATAAACTACTTTATTTGAACCACAATTGTTTTAAATTAGATAACTAAGTTCTTCATTGATCAAAAAAAGTTAAATACATAAACGTTGTAATTATACTTACCAAATCCTGGCACTAATATATTCATAATGAGGCAGGTTACTGAAGCCCCCATCGGCAGCCTTGGAATGGCCCTCTTGATCGCTGAGTCGTTGCTGGATATTTGGGCCTTATCGGCGACCTCTTCGGCCCCAAGTGCCCCCCCTTGCGCCATAGAAAAAGAGCCAAACTTGTGGCCATACTCCGATGTTTCTGAACCACGACTTGCATTTGACACTGTTGAGTGTCGTCGAGACTGCAGACTTGTCGACTGAATGCCAAGTTAGGGTGGAATTTATATAGAGCAATTCGTTCCATTATATAATAAGAAAAGTAACAGGGGAAGCTATATAGGCCTACTAATTTCACATTATTTCGCGAACAGCCCTAATCAGTTTAAAAACGCAGAAATTATGTATTATTCATAAAGATATTGCAATAAGAATATAAATGAGATATTGTACATACTAATAAAATATTTTGCACTTTTTTGTTTCCGAATATTTGATAGTAAGAACTTACATACGGATATCAACCATAAATATTAACTAATTTCAACTAATAGTAAGAACTATAGTAAACTCTCATAATACGCATAAAGGATTTCTAGGAATATAACACTAATATTTCAATAATCTTATAATATATATGCTTCAAAGTGGCATCTATAATTTTTTTACCTGATATATAGAGAGCACTTCAAAGGACTTCCAAACTATTTTGCTATTTAATTTATGATAATGGGTGATAGAGCTTCTCCAAGGTTACATTTGTGAACATTAAAAACCTTGTGACTACAACAAATATGTTGAACTGTAATAAAACATCTAAAATATTATAAATTTTAAAATATATTAAATATACAAATACATTACTACTAACATTTAGAAAGGAAGCTATTAAGAGTTTAATAATAAAATTTTAATTTGGTTTGGTTTATTTTATTAAATTGTAAGGATATAAAACATCATATGTAATTATTATGAAAAATGTTTCAAAATATTTCTAGACTATTTCGGAAAAAAAATATTATAAACTATTAACCATGCGACTAAATTCCATATTTCTGACACAGAACGGTATTATTATTAGAAAAATAATGAAGTATACGTATTTTTCAAATTCTTACGTTAAATATTCTTTCCCCACCCGGCTGTTTCAACATTTTTTCAGTAAGAAGAATTTTTCCGAGTTTTCTTCGCATCTGTCGTTTTTCATCAACCCATACTTTTTTCTTTATTTGAAAAATATATATTCGAAGAGTCAATGCTTTATGTTTATTTATTAATGTATATATTCTATATATTTTTAAAAAAATGAATATTTTTTTATATATTTTTACATAATATATTTATGCTATATTTATTGTTATATTTTATTACTTTTATGTAAAATGTATCGTGTAATAGTTTATAATTATTTAATTATTATTGTATTATATATATTGTTTATTTGTAAACTAAACATTAATGTTATGAATAAATAAAGCTTTATTTTGACTTCTTTGAATTCAGACGTGCGAATTATATCCATATTAAAAAACGTGTATTTTGTCTAAAGTTTAGACAACTTTCCCGGAAATTTATAAAGTTTTCTATAAAAATAATATATAAATTTATCTTACTAATTCATAGTTACATATACACTTGCCGAATAAACTGATCAACCCTAATTAACCTTTTGGTTGACAATCTTGTTTATTTCAAATTCTAGTGTTTTATTATTTTTAATGTATATTATTAACACGCTTACCGAACGACGAGGCTGACTTAGTGGATCTTCAGGGGATAGCAAATCTAAACTATTTTGTTCTGGTAGCTTCAAAGTAGCTTTTTGAGGATCAGTGTCGTCCATTGTGTCCGCTGGATTTGGTAAAAGTTCTTTTGCTGTATTATTTATTTCGGCTGGTTTACCCTTCATTTAATATACAGAATGTTGGAACATAGTCCAGTATAATGCATCCACTCAATAATAAATTAACTTGAATTGATGTTCAAGTTATTGCTCCCTAAATTACCGATTATTTTGTTTCGTATCTAAGGAAACAGCAATATAATCTGACTTTGTGCCCACTTGCCATCTGCCAGAAAACTAACGTTCTGGTTGCTAATGCGGATCGTGCTTGAACAGGATGCGACGAAATAAAACTCACAACCAACGCTTTCGTATGTCGATGATAGCTGCAATCTAAATATATGTGTTCGTATAATATTGAACGCTTCTAAAAGCAGAGCACAAGACTATAACAATATAAAAGTTGACTATATGAGCAAGCATTCTTTTTACGTACTTAAAATCACACTGGATAATATATTTTATAAGCAAAAAAAACTACTACAGGTAAATATTTATGTAATAGATAGGTAGCGATGTTCTATTTTTCAATAACAAAAGCGGTATTTGTAATTATTTCAAGTATAAACACTCGACTACTAAAGCTTATGAAGCAACCAAAAAAAGAATAAACATATAATTGTTATAGTTGTAACAATAGTAAAATTTGTATGGAAGAATATATTTATATATTTTAATGTGAAGGAAACGTTTAAAAAGGAAAGATTATTAGACAGTTAACTATTGTTCGACAACAGTTTTAAACGCGTATATATATTATAAATTAATTTATTAAAATAGAGTACGTTGGTTTATTATATTTTTATTGAAAATATGTTGTTATTATTTGTAGTAATGAAATAATTGATTTATCAGCTCATGTACATTCTGAAATTTGATTTATGTATATTAAAATGCACTCTTTGAAGGAGTTGGACGCTGATAATAATCTATACAAATCTTGTCTTTAGATTATAATACTTGACAATTTATACAAAAATGTTAATTGTGTGTTAATAAACGTCTTAATTAAAATTAAATTAATAATTTATTATGTTATTCCATTGATTGTATTATCTGTGTTATAGTTTTCCATTTTTATCAAGGGCGTCGACGTGGAAGGAACCAAGGGGGTCATGTCTCTATCCCTCACAGTTTCTTTATACTTGAGAAACTTTATTGTATCAATAAAATTATTTTTAATTAAAAAAAATGTCTTCAAGTACACCCCTGGAAACAAAGACCATCTTGTTTTCTTATTTATCAGACAATTCTATTAAATTAAAAGAGTACAACACTATGTCTATAGGCCTATATATACATATTGCAATTTTGTCTTTAAAAGCATATGAGCATCATTTTCAATGAAGTGGTATTCTTTTTTAAAATTTGGCCTCCACCCCTCCTCCTTCAATGAGAGGTGAGGATGGCTATGAATGTGGTCATTGCGTCAAGTCTATACTACGAATAATTTTTCTTAAACGTTTTACATACACAAAACCACTCTAGATGTTAGGTAAATTATTTGTTTGAAAATTATTTAATTGTTTATCTTAATAAGGGCTGCGTATAATATCGCAGAATCTCATTTTGCAGAACAATGGATGAACTAGCATGACGTAATAGTCTGATCGAT
>JAUZND010070580.1:0-17092 GCA_034780555.1 Coelogynopora nodosa
GCCAATATTTTAGGGAAGAAAGGCCAATATGTTGAGGAATATAATTTTGAAAAACGAAAGGAAATAATTAAATTTTACTTAAAAAATAATTACTACCTGAAATTGCCTGCTTATCTTATCATGACCCTGTAATGTATTGCATTAACTAAAATACAATGTTACACTATCATATACAATATATATGCAACACTTTACTGTCAATATTAATGCCGTATATACGTTTTTATGAGCTGGGGCGAATAACGTATTGCCTGCCATAACTAACGTTATTTTCAGCAATAAGGAGAAAACAAAAAAGCGATTTTTAGTATATTAACTATAAAAAAAAAGTTCTGCATAGACTTATTCTAATTACATATATTATAGAATTCAGGAATTTTATAAATTTTGACAAGGATCAATAAAATAGTTAATGCACCAATCACGTCCCTCTTCCCTCTCTCCAATTCTCCTCCTTTTTAGCATATCGGTGTCTCCGGGATAGCTTGACTATACATAGCCTTCTTTAATTCACGCAATTCACTCCTTTTCCTCTCCACAAATTTTCTACTATTTCCTATTTTTCTACTTTCCATCGTCGTCTATACGAGCGGACATTACTGTTATCGCCAGACTCGTACATAGGGGAGAGTGGTGTTGTGTAGTCTGCGTACCTCTTCCCCTCCCGGCGTATCCTAATACTGATTGGTGTCATGGGTTTCCGTGGGGTTTGTAAAATTGATTGAATCAAATTCCTCAATGGACAGACAGCGTGTGTTTATTTTGTGGCAGTTACATAGTTTAAAGAACTATGTAATATGTTACATTGTCATCTGTGAATAAGTTCTTAGTTAGAAGAAGCGACCCTGACCTATCGATGAGTATTCACATTGTTGTGAAAGATAACCAAGTGATATTGTGTCCTTATTCTCTTTATGAATATATTATAGTTAGTTAATTAATTACTGACAATACAATGGAAGGGTATTACTTAATAAGTGATAATATTCATATTATATCGATGAAATGATTCCCCAGAGAAACTAAGCAAATTTATTGAAAATGAAGAAGTCAATCACCTTATCGCATCCTTGATGATAACAAGTGAGTTTTGTTGATATATAATAGATTATTTAAATTGACTGTTTCAATCACATTAATGCGGCACAACCATTGCTGTGGGTATTTTAGTTGATATAATGTAGAGAGATGAGAAGCATTAAATGCAGCCCCACACAGTGAGAGAATGATGCCACATTAGAAGAAAAACCATCACTTTGAACTCCGAATGCAGGCTGTCCCCAAGAGAAGAAACTCATAATAACGATCCCCAATTTATAAGAATCCTACTATAAACGTGGAGAGTGGTAGTTGCCAAAATAAGTAGCATAATGATCTGAAAAATAATGCATGCTCTGGTGTTTGTGATCGCTAAAGTATATTGTACACTTTTTGACCAGATTAACTTACCTTTGCATCCTGACACTTTTAAGAAAATATTCCCTAGATTCAAATCAAATGTATGAATTCATCACTGCTCCTAGCCTGTAGGCGTATTTGTCATTAACTTAGGCGGATTTTTGGTTTATCGCTTATGTAAACTTTAAGAAAGAGGGGCTTCCATGATTTAAACATAACAATTATAAGTTCAAAATAATAAGTATAATTATATTAAAATAATTAACATATATACTACAATTTATCTCTTAACATAAAATGCTACTAATTACTGTAGAATCCAAAAGTATCCTTCAGGCATGTCCTTATAGGCAATTATTGTTTATATATATATAATATTAGCTATACCTTATTGTACTGAAATAAGTTAAGTAGTTAAATATATCAATCTTACTAGTGTAATCTTATGAACACTTATTAAACCATTATGTTTACATTGTAAAACTTACAGAGCAACTAACAACTATATGTTTGATATATGTACGTTACAAAAAGTGGGCTAAGCACTGTCAATGAGAATGGGTCTTCGGCCTCGCTTACACCACAAAATAATCGACTGATCCTAAGCCGATTATGGCTGGGGATCAAACTCATTAAAAATTAGTTGCTGATCGCATATGGCTGGGGAATCCTAATCAATATGACTGAGGATCAAACGCAGAAAAAATAGCGGCTGATTGTTAACCATATATCGCTGAGTATCAAACTTAGAAAAAATGAGTTGCTGATCCAGGGCTATATCGCTGGGGATGAAACGCAGAAAAAAATAGTGGGTAATTGTTACCCATATGGCTGAGTATCAATCGCATACAAAATAGTGGCTGATTGTTAGCCCTGAGGATCAAACGCAGAAAACGCTGTGGTCAAATAATACCGACATAATATATTGTGTAACACTCTTCTGAGCCAATGTTGGAAATGTTGACATTAACATTTTTCTCTATTTAGTAATCACGGACATTCATTGTTATATATACATATTATATAGATTGGAAATACAATGTACTTGTCGTATTATACGCCTCGACAAAAAGAAGAACACTTCGTATTACTAAATTTTAACACATATACATCAATTAGTGATAGTGAAAATAACTTGTTTAATAAATATGAACAAGGTATAGCAACCAGTGTTTTCTTATAATTTTCATCAATTATGGTAATCGATAGAATATTTCGTGTCATATTTTATAATGTTCGTTTTAAGAAAAAAATCCCTGTTTAGAGGGTTTACATGAATAGGCCTATATATATTGTAGAAGTGAGATATTTGTATCAATTAGAAAGTGTTTTCAAGAATCGTCAGCCAATTTAAAGAAAACTCCCTTGAGGTATATCTTTTTAAACATCTTACGTACACATATTTTGAGATATTCTTTAATTTGTTATCGATTAATTTAAAGTATCCTGTCTAACATAACATATTATAACTATCCCTAAAATATAGTCTTAATGTGCATTCCATTTTCAATGTTTTTTTAATTATTTTGTCGTGTATATAGCTAAATTTTTACTTATTAAATAAATAAAATGTCATTATAATTACGTGCTCTGCCAATTCTTCGGCTCCTCTCTGTCTATTTTATTGAGCAACTTGTGTTTAAATTCAATTTAAAAAATTCAATAACGATTAGTTCATATCGTTTGAAATATCGTATCTAGTATTATAGATGTGTATTTCATACTACACGACTACATAGCTGAGAAAAGATGGATTTTGTGAACAATCGTAAGTAATTAGTTTGATAATTTATGTATTGTAATAAATTGAAAACCATCTTGATATTATATTAGAATAATAATTTACATTTATAATTTTGGTTATTACTTACGTATTAGTCACGAATATATTTATCAATAAACCTTTGGAAAAGTAGCACATCATATTCTAAATTGTTTTATATAAAATGTATAATTTCTGCTTTAATTATTATTATTTTGTGTTTATGTAATTGATACAATATATAGTTAAGAAAGGTAAACATCATAAGGTTAATGATTATATAAACATAAAAAGATGCAGAGAACAAATACAGATCAGATATCACGTCATGAACAATACATAAAACTCACGTATGGTGTTAAATAAATGTTCGAGAGTATTATACAAAAATCTAATATTTTAACATATTTTTAAAACAGGAAATTCATGATTTAGACAGAATTATTACTCTAATAAATAAATTAATTAAATTAATTAATTAAAATAATAAATAAAAGCTGGAAATTAAACTTCATTTTCCGGCACTAAAATAGAATATTACTAAATTTAGTTTTTTAATTTAAGATTTTTATTTTCACATAATCTGAGTTTTCAAGCTATTAACGAATCATAATATATTATTCATTGAAATTTTTTCAAAACATATTAATTAGTCAGAGCCATAAAATAAATGATTGGTATAAGATAAGTTAATTTTCTCAAATAGTAACTTATCGTTAAATTATTGTAATTATTTAGCGCATAATATATATCTTATTAAACTACTGCTACTACATTATTTAATCATAAAAACAACAAAATAAAGTAGACTAATATTTAAACATTTACGGGATTATATTTCATATTTACCCATATTTTAAAACATGGGACTTAGTATATACTAAGTGCATTTATTAAGTACATACCGATCTATATATACTATAAATACTAAGTAAATACTAAGTAAATGCTAAGTAAATACTAAGTATATACCAAGTAAAAACTAAGTAAATGCTAAGTATATTCCAAGTGCATTTATTAAGTACATACCAAACTATAAATACTATAAATACTAAGTAAATACTAAGTAAATACTAAGTAAATACTAAGTAAATACTAAGTAAATACTAAGTAAATACTAAGTAAATACTAAATAAATACTAAGTAAATACTAAGTAAATACTAAGTAAATACTAAGTAAATACTAAGTAAATACTAAGTAAATACTTAATATATTCCAAGTGCATTTATTAAGTAAATACCTATCTATAAATACTATGTATTGTAAATACTAAGTATATTCCAAGTGCCTTTATTAAGTACATACAATAGGTACCGAACTATAAATACTACAAATACTAACCATGCTAAGCAATTGTTTCTCACATCGATATCGATCTCCGAAAAAAATGATCAGTTTATTTTGCTGTTAGCAAACCGTATTCATTGGTTTACACATAGCTTCGTAGTTATGTGATATTAAATAATTACAAAACATGTGCGTTTGTTCCCAAATCACCCTAGCAACCTGAGTGCTCTCACCGTTGGCGTCAAGGCCAGTCACTCGACAGGTGTCCTCTTCAACTCTACCGTCCACTCCTCGCCCACTATCGAACGACGACATTCGCCAGCCTCTAGTGACACGACAGCATCACCGGTTTCCTATATGGCGGCGCCGAGTGGCTCGAGCACCCCTCTGCCTGGCAAAAATATTTCGACCAATCCTCCGCGCCAGAAACAATTATACAATGTGGCCTCGCATTCCGCATTGTTTGCTGTGAGTCAATCCAGACTTACTGTTTATTGTTATCTAAATATAAATCAATAAAATTGATTGTATGTATAGCAACACTTCCTAAACCAATTCCTAACTCTTATTATTTAACCGATTATAAATGATGAGAAAGTATAGAAATAAAATAAATTTTAATATTAAAAAATGCTAAACTTGCCTGCACCTTTCAACTATATAATCTATCACTTGAAAATTATAGGATTTTTAAAAATAGTATCGGAGCTTCCAAAATAATTATTTATTCTCATTTTCTTGAAAAACTTTAAATGTAATTTGAGGCATTTTCAAATGTTAATAATTTTTATTTAATGGTATTTTAACAATTTCATTAAAACTTCTGATTTTTCGAAAACAATTTTTTTCGGTTATTGGTCATTGTTTTAGGCTTTTTGATGACGTCATAGGGCCGACACTTAGAAATCCTTATATGTAAAATATAGTTTGGCGCAAAATTCAATTTTGTGAGCCATTATATATCCGTAAAAACGCCTACACGCCAAATCGGTCCGTCGAACCGTTTCGACGAACCAATTTGGCCCTACGCACGGTCGAACTGGTTTGTCGAAACGACTTCTGATTGGATGCGCGGGAAAAGCCTTGGTGGTTGAACTTCACCGCATCTTTGTTTTGCGCATCTTTGTCACCGCATCTTTGTTTTCGTTGTGTGGGAAAGCCGGTATTTAAACAGGCAACTGCAGTATATTCATTTATAATATGGTTCACGTATTGCATATAGTAGGAAGTAAATGCAAAAAAATATTGAATCTTTTGTTTGTCTATTTAAACATTATATCTTTCCTGTGGCTTTTGTCTTTTTTCACATATTATTATTTAAAAATGGCAAATTTAACTCGTGAAAACCCTACTAATTTAATGATGCAGTTTCAAAAATGTCTTTGCTTGTGGTTGGAGAGTACACGGGATAAATTATCAATAAAAAGATAGTCCATTTTCAACAGTCTATTTACATTAATCGATGTTTTTGTAAAACATTCGTTTGTACTTTAATTTCCCAATTGTTCTATCCAATGAAGACACTCCTTTTTGATTCGTCATAAATAGTTCGTCGAACTGGTTCGATCAGTAATTGGTAGGCGCCTTTTTCATTTGAGTGTAGCAGAAAAAGATATTTTTGTGGACGATATGATGAGAGTTGAAACAAAATCAATAAATCAATAAATGAACTATAGATCAAATAATATAGCGTCAATTAAGGAGGTATAACTATATCGATCATTCTGTTTCAGGGCGATTTACCACTTATTATTTATTTTTCAATGTGTCACGCAATCTGGCCAGGTAATATTATTTGTTAGAGTGAATTATAAAAAAACAGATTGATGCGAAACATATTTTTCATTCGGATAACTACTATTTTAACAGGATTAAGTAATTCATATATTAGATAATAATATGTAGGTTGTAAAAATGGAATAATCAATTTTAAATTTTATACATATTCTAGCTATACTATACATACGAGTTACACATTATGTTGGCTTTTTTATAGATTAGCTTAGACAGTTAAGACAAGTATCACATTTTTGTAAACGTTAGTTTTTAATTAGATATGATAACCTCACTGGTGTGCAATATTTGAGAAGGGGTCCAACATAAACAAAACTATCTATAATGCGAAGTTTAACTCTATTATAAAGATTACATTTATGTATAAGTTATAATCATGAGAATTCTTGTATTTTTGACTATATAGGTACAGATTCAATAACTTTATCATTTAATATATATAATAGATAATGCTTAACCTTATGTTTATGTTTATAACCAACAGATAAAAGATTACATTTGTAATCGACAATGCAGAATAGGTACTTTTTGCTTGCAGGAAGAACTACTGTTAGTGTTCAATGTTAAAATGATTACAATATTTCAAAATGTTAGCATCACGTACAGAGCTTTCAATGTGGCAATAGTTATTTAATTGAACCATCATATGCAAGTCAATATTAATAATAAATAAAAGCAGCATCCTTGTAACTCTCCACCAGACAGTATCAGCGCAAATTATTGTAGGCCTACTGCCATTACACAAAAAGAAAAGTATCCAATTAAAAAGATTATACAATATACCACAGCTATAATATACCACGTTTGGTTATCTATAATGTATTACTATTAACACTATTAAACGCTTTTTTAAAAGCTATATAGGTAATATTAACACGTTATTTTATGTTGAGACGGAATCCAATGATCCGATAAAACCATATACTTATGAATCATACAATCATAACATACATGTATAATAATTATAATAATTATATTTTTATGTTTGTAAATATAATACGGTAACCATACTATTCGTATTAAGTGTATCCTATCATTTATAATGAAAATTAAGAGCATACGAAGGTTTAAACTAATTCTTTATAATATTAACTAAATATACTGTCTTGCATTTGCATCTGCAGTATTGAATTCATTTATGGGGTATCCATACATATATTATTATTAAGTATTATTTGTACTATTGTCAAGAACCTCGCGATATGAATTTATCAATTGTTGTATTTTTGTGATTAAAATGTTTCGTTTATTTTTAAGACAGTTTTTACTGTATACTATATAACAATATATGTACTGTAGTATGTTGTATAATTATTGTTAGATACGCGAATAGAATATTCATAATTTATCCGACCAGGAAACAAAAAACCACGAAAGATTCCAGATTCTGTTAAAATATATTACTTTCTAAAAAAAGATTACGAAATATTTAATTCAGATAACAGGGATTTTGCGATCCAAGGAAAACACATAATAAATAATGAAGCATTATTATTCTTTCTGATGTTTGAGCAACATAGACAGTCAGTGTTCATTTTGTTCGATATTACTACATTACTTATTTAGATAGTTTCCACGCAAAAGTAGGCCACATCTATTATGCTGTTTATGGTTTTAATGATAAATTTACATCTCATATTATTATTATTAACTTTGTGATTAGCATTTAGACACTGTACTGTATATTTAAATAATCAACAATTACAAACAAAATATTATAATATTTAACCACGTGATAATTGTAACTTATAGGTAATTTTTTATTTTTTTTGTATATTAATGATAATTTTTCTACATAATATTATATTATTCAATACTTTTTAGATTATGTTTAGCCCATTTAACCTATAACAATATGTGTAATTTGTAGCTCAATATATTCTGCGTTGTAATATAATTATATACAGCTAACTGGCAATATTTAAAATTTAATTGAACTTAAATTACAAACATTTAAAAATGTTCAGATTATTAAACAAAGAATAAACATAAGCGTATCCCATAAAGCAGTTCTTTATTTTATTACATTATTAATTATGTATTAATATTAGTTACATAACATTATTTGTCATGTTTTACTAATAATATTATACATTTAATATTAAATAAATAATGAAAAAAATGGTATATTAATTAGGCAATCTGTTCTAAACATAATTGTATTATTGATGTCATTAAAATCGAATAAAATCGAAGTCTGCAAATATCTGTATAGGTTTTAAAATAAAATATTGCTTAGTTAGAAAATCGATTAATACAAATTAAAACAATCAATACAATTAAAAATACACGTAAACAATTATTGCGCTAATCGATACATAATAACGCGTGATGGGCTTGTCACTCACATGGCCCAATGTGTGTGCTAATCGACACATAATAACGCGTGATGGGCTTGTCACTCACATGGCCCAATTTGTGTGCTAATCGACACATAATAACGCGTCATATGTAAAGTACCTAATTCAAAAAGAGCAATTTATTAGAACCTGTTGTTTCAATATACCAAAGTGAAATAGATCAAAGAAGACAAGTAACAACTAATAGTATCAAATACTGAATTTCAAAACAATATGAGTACATCAAGTACATCAAGTACCGAATGAAGAAAGTCTATTTAATGGTGTGGACTGTGGACTAGATGTATACATTAGACTTTAAATTTAGACTCTATTCAATATTTAGTTTGTAACAGAGCATTAACCAAATTTTAATAAATGTGTCTGCAATTAAAATAATAATTTTTCATGGAAAGATTATCAATTTATCATTGTTCAAAATATGACTATTACTTCAAAAAGCGTACTCGTTGAACTGTGAAGGAATTGGCCTGGATAGATCGGACTACATTTTAGACTTCCTTCTTTCTACGTCATTCTGGAAGTAAATTGTGTTTGTGTTTTATTGATTTGTTATCATCATAAGAGCTGTCGTTCGCCTATCTCATTTAGAGTACTTTTTAGGAGGAAGTCGGTAGTCCATAACATTTCCCATCTAAACTGTCACTTTATGAGGAGACTTCTGACATCACTCGCCCACTATATTGTTCCGAGGAATGCAACCTGGCATCTGTTTTTTACTGGTTGCTATAGCGATAGCTTTTTAATTGAGATCAAAGTCTCCTTTCTTCATTACATAACATATACTCGGAACCGGTAGTGGCTATTTTTGAGAACAATATATTGCAACTATTATCTACATTTTGTGACATAGAAATTGTAAGGAACCTAATGATTGAACAAACATTTTATACCAACGTGTTCATTTATATACATTTTACTTTAAATGTTCGTCGGCACAATAAATAAATAAATTAATTAATCTAAATTTCTAGAATTTCCGTAAAAATATTATATGTTATATATTTCTTCAATAAACAAATGCTTGATTATGAAATGGTTGTGACTAGTGATATAAAAAAGTAACAAAAATAAGACGCCTCAAAGTAGTTTCAATCAACCTATTTAAATGTTAGGGTAAGTCTGTTACAAGAATCATACGATAATTAATGCCAGTATCGTGACAACTTAATAAGAAGTACTCTATGGCAATAATCGTTATAGAGAAAGTATGGTTACTATTTATATAATATAACACATAATATGTGACATTGTATAAAGTGTTTCGTAAAGTAAATAAACATGTTGTAAAGGAGAAAGGAGAGTTAGCTATAGGATTTTCACCTCTAATGGTGATGTGATTCTAGTCACATGTTCTCAGTTGTGGTTACATATCAAAGATAAATTTAAGAAGTTTCAAATGTTTCACCAAAATATGTTCCACATTCTCTTCAAAATACGTCTTAAGTGTATGTATATATATATATATCACATTAAAGCTGTATTGTTGTTTTAGAATTAAAATATAAAATGCTTAGTTCGATGTATCAGTAGTATACAGATACATCTCTTCTAACAACTTTTAATAATTAGTAACAACGGTATGACATCAAAGCTACGTATAACATCTACTGGGTGAGTAAACTGCAGTTGAGGGTTTCTTACTACAAAATGCTCAACTTTATTAAGCCCGCTATTGTCAACTAATCAGCATATTAACAAAAAGTGCTTCTGTACACCATTTCACGTGACTTGGTTGAGATGTATAGTTTCAGACAACCAATAGTTTATCGGTGTACAAAATGCAAGTCATCTCGTAAGAGATACTGTTCTTATACTAAATATGATTGACACTGTATACATAAACTTTAATAAGGATAATACTACATAGAAGTGGCAACCATTGCGATCGCTGACGTGTTTGCATGAAAAGATGAGTCGAAAAATATCGCAAACAGCAACAGACAATGGCATGAAGGATTCGAAATCGACCAAGGAAAAATTAGCCGCCATCTTCAATGTCAAGGGCCTCAGAAGTAGGAGTAACAGTAGCCCTTTTCTGCCGGGACTAATGGACCCCAGTGTTGGAGAGCCTCTCCCAAGGCACCACAAGAACAGTAGTGTCGGAATCAGCGACGTCTTCTTCGGCATTCACAAGAAAGAAGTTCACCCGCCTCTCCCAAGGCACCGTAAGAACAGTAGTGTCGGAATTGGCGACGTCTTCTTCGGCATTCACAAGAAAGAAGTTCACCCGCCGCAACCAGCTGGGTTGACAACTGCGGAGAAGAGACATGCCATGATTCAGCTAAGTCCGACCTGTTCTGATGACAGTCTGGACGATCTTCTCTTTGCCTCAATCAAACCGTCATCGAATGTGGTTCCGAGTATTTATTTATCTGATCCAGAGGATGAACAACAGGATTTGGCTGTAGGTTTTATTGGGGATTTGCTGTGTACCGTACTGTATTTATTTTATTTGGGTATGTGTAATAATGATGTTCCCATACGTTAGACGACCAAAATCGATCATATAATTATATATTACAAGATAATGTTAAATAGCACAATACTTTTATTTCATTATTCTTCATGGATACCATTCAGCAGTTTTTACCCTCTGTTTGTCACCATTGCCAATCTTTAATAGTGCACTTTTATTTGTATGTATATTAATATCTTCCATAATTGATAATCGGTTTATAATATTTATGTTGGTCTAATTCTTACAACTTTTTATGGATCGAAACACCAAACACCTTAATTGCTGACCTCCACTATCCCCTATTAAATTTTTATGAGTAGGAGTCAAACCCGGTATCTGGTTCTCACTGTGATTGGCTAAGAAATAATATATAGACCGAAAGTGAAACCGAAAGTAAAACCGAAACTAAAATAAAACGAATCAGTTACCAGGTTTGACTCCTACTTTCACGGATTGCTTGTCTCCTCGCATAACCTCTTATTATTGGTCACGGTCACCCCTCCCCCCCCCCCTCCCCCTCCTTTCCCGCGCCCTCAGTCACCAGCACACGAGGGCGCGTCGGCCCAGGGGGGATCATCGGCCCCAGAGACCCCCAAGGCGGTCAGCAAGAATCTGCAAGTTTCCAAGTGGGGCGGCGGAGTGAACGTGTCCGCCACCCTCGAGATTCTCGAGTCCATCAACATGCACATCACCGAGACCAGTGAACAGCTGCTTCACGAGCAGTCGGAGAAATCACGTGAGTTTCTTCTTCAAGAAGAAAAAAAACGGATATTAGCAAATTACAGTTCAATTTTTAGACGTATATACCGAATGATACAATGTAGAGTTTCGAATATATGCTAATATTCTTCATTAGAATCAATTTTAAACAATGATAGTCGTACGAAAAATAATAAATACACAGAAGTGAAAAATACACGCAGAACGTGAAAAAAAACTTGTTCGTATTTTAGAAGTTCTTCAGATTAAAATATCTTAACCCAAATTAATATCCAATTAACTAATCAAGACCCTTAGGTTTTCCCAAAGTATCTATTTTTGAATAATCGATGTTGTGTATTTTTTAATGCAATGTCTTCTTTTGTATAGCCATTGTGTTGAACCTGTATATATATTTTTACGCTCGTTTAATTTCTTTCACCTAAAAAATAGGATTATAATTGAAAACGTTTAAAAGTTAGATGTTTATACAAAAAGTTAATGTTCTTCAATTGATACTTTATATGTTCATATTCAATCTTTCCTCCTTCACCGAATTTATATCAGTCACGCTTAGCAAAGTCACCATCGCTGCCTTTTATTGTTCAGATGTCCACAGCATTGTGTATGGCAGGTACTGAGTACTAGCCTACTGCTTAACGGATTTTAATCAAATGTATTGAAATGATTTGAAGCTATAACAGATGAATTTCATATGTGATGTCACAACCTGAGCACCGTCTCCAGAACAACACGATTAATATGATAAGACCGCCCTGAATTAGTCGATTGGCAGAGGATGACTTTCTAGCCATTGCAGTTGACTCGTGCTACTCTACGTATGTACTTCTTGCAATCCGGTAGTCAGTAGGGAGACTAAGGTACCCAATTACCTCGAAACCGGTGTCGCTCTGTCGTTCTGCTATTTGTATATACTGGCTCTGCGTTTAGTGCCTACTCATTATTCGTACATCACACAAACTAGAAACAATTAGCAGTAATGACTTATTATAGAAAGTTCCACTTGACAAGCCTCCTTAGTGTCTGGGGGGCAGTCAATCGATTTGTGTGTTTACACGCTAATTCTAATCACTGATAAACTCATTGTGGGTTTAAATGCATTGGGGGATTGCAGTGTACGCATTGATTGACAAAATCAAAATATTTTTATAAACATTTAAATATTTTCAAAACTCGATAAAGACAGACTTTTTTCAATGAGGGACATTAATTCATACATTCATAATACATTCAGAATAAACAATATATATATATATATATGCCTGTAATGTGCACTTAATTTTGGTTGTTGTATAGTTATGATACTGTACTAATTGTTTATACAATATTATAGTATATCAAATGTTCGTTCTTATAGAAATTATATTTTGCTCTTTCAATCTTATTTAACATCGTTAGAAATGTACTGCAGTGTTACATTGTTATGTTTATTATAATATTTAATTGGTTTCTATTACTTATTACGTAATTATAGGTCAATAACAGTCAATAGCAGTCACTAAGCAACAATACACTATGCGTGCCTGTACCTTCTACTTTTATTGACAAATTCAATTCAAGTGTAATTAAATACTAAATTTAATACTGATTTAATAAATAAGTAACTATTATTTAACCGGAAGCAAATTATAAGAATATGTCAAAAACTGCGCCATTTTTATTTTTACAATTGCCACTGTATTTGGTTATTTCCAAATAAATAAATTGCTAAATGTAGCCTTTGTACATGCATTATAAAGGTCTATAGTAGACAAGTTTGTTATTTATGATGTATAGGAAACAAAATGAAAACAATTGACTGACACAGCATTTTTTTTATTTTCATGAAAATCAGTTGAACGTTAATTATTCAACAGAATACATATATTGTAATAGTACAAAAACTAAGTAATCCCGGGATTGGGTGATTAATTACATCGAATAAAATTACCAATCTTATGGTGGAATTCTTCCCTGTATATCTATCATATTAAAACCATTAACACAGAATAACATAATTTCCCCTCATCCTTGATTGATTTTTTGTTCAAAATAATAGTTGTATTAAGAATGGTGTGTGTTTTATTGCATTAATTCTATTTAATTGCTATAGCGAAATTGCTAATGGCAATTCAGTTCATTCCATAAAATATTCACTCCAGTGCTTCTTTTGTTTGGGGAGTTTTATTGGCGTCATATATAATCAAGCAACGACATGGAGACATCGAATATATAAAAATTTCAAAATTTAGTTCATTCCTATTCGTGTATTATAATACAAAGATGTTCGTTTTTTTAATTTATAAAAACTGAAATTTTTACGTTGTGTTCAGTCTATACAAATTGTTCTATTATACAGTCTGGCAAGCAATATGGCGGCAGTATATATCTAGTTTGAAATATCTAATTTGAAAGCCTTCATTTCGTTGTACAATGTATATAAGAATGTCGCTCCTCTTCAAACCATTTCCTTCAAGCTTTCAAGAAAGAAAAAAACCAACTAATATGATTATAGTAAGCCAACCTATACTTTTATACTATCTCTAGAATGAGTAGAAATACCAGTTTTTTCAACATAATAATTAAAATGAAAAGGAAAAGTTAGAAACTTGTCCAAGCTGAATTTATCGTAGCCCTTTTATATTAAAAAATACCAAACCAATACTTGCGATTATCGTTCCCATTATCATCTGATAAACTTATTGTTTTATATTTCGTCTATTAGATTCTAAAGTATTGATTGTCACGGAAACTAAAGGTAATTAACATCTTACCTATTTTTATATATTTCACATTTGTTAAATAGAACATTTATTTACATGTATATCGTTCATAACTTTCAACTTTTCAAAACAATTTGTTAGATACAATAACTAGTATGTGTAACCCTTTTACAAATTTACAAATGATCTAGCTTTTCATATTACATATATTAGTTACGAAAATGTGTCCACCCACACTGACTCTTTGATCAAGAAAAATGCAACATAAAGTAATTGTACTTTGTACTTTGTCCTGATTTCCCGTTTATAATTAGCATAAATCGGCCATAAGGATGAAATTCGTCGACGTTTTTTCTGAATTCTTTTCAACAATATCGTAAACCGCCAAGGCACTTTCGTGTTCAGAGGTTTATATATTAAAAAACGATATTTGAAAAAGGAAAATCTGCTAACATTTGTATAAGAAATTGCGCGCGAGATAATAATAGCTTCGCAATATATTAAACACATCGTTGCAAGCGTAAAATACGGGGTAACATTTCCATTTGATAACATTTAAGCATTCACTGCTCATATCTTTGTCCCAGTGGCATAGACTGTGTCACCCTCTGCGCTATTGATTCGTTAGTTGGCTCATATACATATAATAGATACTTAAAACCAGACCTCTTCATCTGCTATGTAGTACTTAGTTACCTCTCTAAATCATTCTCAGAAGAAGTTCTTAGAAGATATGTTTGCCGTGTATAAACGGTCAGTTCATAGTGCGGTCATTTATTATTGTAAGAAAAATGGTTCATTCACACTTCACTTTACGTATATCTATCGCCTAGAGCTGAGTATGTCAACACTAACCTTATCATCTGAAGATTTAAGCAGTGTGATGTCACGGTTGGATACATAAAGATATGTACTGGTTGTTCACTCATGCATATAGCAGTTGCTTTGTATCATGAAGTTCAAATCGATTGATGTTTGCAAAAGGTGTGTATAACCAAAATTAATACGACTCATCAATAATTTGTTGAACTATAACTATAGCATTGACTAACTTTTTATGCTTTTACGATTTTAAAAATTGTTTTATTAATTAAATATTCTTCACTTTTGACAATTTATGGGACATTAAAGTACAGTCATGAAAATGTTTAGTTTTGTAAAATGCAAATTATTCACCTTTAACTACTTTATGATATCCAAACTTTTTGAAAATGTACTTTTAGAAAGGAATTATGACATATTATATAAACAAAAGCGGCACAAAGCCACTACTTCCTTTTTTTATTTATTTCTAATTTTATACGGAATTTTTGTATGTTTGGCTTAATAGTTGTTCACTGACACATGTGTTTGTTTTATACCTTTTTAATATCTAATCAATTTTATTGTTTCATCAAATGTTTTGATCGCGTGAATATATTCTAACTACAAAATCGACAACCGTCCTACTAAGTTGAGCTCGCCTAATCATCCACGCCCCCCTCCCCTTCCCGCCTTTGCAGACCAGGTGAACTACTTCCTGAACAACATGACCAACCCGGATAGCAAGGAGAGTCAGCAGCTCAAGCGGAAGTTCGCCGACGACAACAAGCAGTCGAACAAGACCCTGAAGGACCTGGCGGCCCGCCTAGTCCTGCTGCAGTTCAAGAAGGCGGTCCTGGAGGAGTCGGGCATCCCGCTGGGCGTCAACCCCAAGGAGTTCGTTAAGAACCTCAAGCAGAGGAAGGAGAAGCCCAAGAAGCCCAGTGGGGTGCTGGGGAATGTCAAGGAGTAAGACGTGTATAGTGCTTATACAGTGTGGATTGGTTGGTTCGTCGTAGTCCATGTTGAGTTAGTGATGAATGTTGATTGTTTTATAGTTAATATGTAGTTATTTTGTCGGGTTTTATTTTTCCATATTGGATTTGATGCTTTCACCGCTTAGATTTTACGATTGCATATTTATTTAATTACTACATTTCTGATCAATATAATTAATTATTATAAAAAGGATTTAACATACATGCACTTTCAGAGATTAGCCCAAAGAAACCCGTTGTGAAATTGTGAAATTGTCATTGTGAAATATGTTCTATCATTTATTGAGGGGATACTGTAGTAACATTGATAATACAATCAAATTTTTTAATTTATTTTTGATCAAATTGAATAGAATATAACAGACATCCACTTGTCCCCCTTATTTAATTTAGAAAGCACAATTTGCTTTGCACTGTGTGTATCAAGGAATTTCAATATACTTATATTTTAATTGATGGTATACTGATTACTATCCCTTGTAATAGAAGAATATGCTGGACACTGTGGGTTATACTTATTGTTAATAACTTAAGCCTCCTTACAATAAGTCATTGAACCCTGTGAAGCATCGATAAACCATCACCAACAATCTCGGCAAGATGACGTGAGTGTTTTCAGCGCAGACACTATGGCGGACCAAAGGGTTCAGTGTGGAAATCTCTAAATTTTACAATTTAAACGAGGTCTGCAATGTATACCTCGTTTACCTCGAGGTCTGCAAGGTTTATCTCAAGGTCTGCAAGGTTTACCTCGAGGTCTGCAAGGTTTACCTTAAGGTCGGCAAGGTTTACCTCGAGGTCTGCAAGG
>JAUZND010070591.1:0-17090 GCA_034780555.1 Coelogynopora nodosa
ATAAATTAAGTAGTTCTGACATTTTTTCATACATGCATGTCAATTTTATGAATTCAATATCCATTTAAAACGTATTATGTTCGTTATACTTGTATATTTTATGTACTAAGCTTATTTTGTGTCGATTTGTCAAATTTATCAATTTTACATCCATTTAAAACTTACTATGTTCGTTATACTTGTATATTTTATGTACTAAGCTTATTTTGTGTCGATTTGTCCCTTTTTTTGTTAAATCATCAATGCAAAAACTGCCTATGTCCAATATTAACTATAATTTATTAAATAACAATAAAATTTCAAAATTGTGACGGTAATATACAAACATGTATGTTTTCACAACATGATATTTGATTTAAATCATGAATAATTACTTTTTAAACTTGAAAATCAATTTTTTGCTTCTCCTGTAAAATAACAATTTTGGAGATAGGCAGTTATTGCACTTAGCGTAAAGTGGAGATAGGCAGTTATTGCACTTAGCGCAAAGTGGAGATAGGCAGAAATTGTATGTCGACGACGGTTTGCATCATTTTAAAATATGTTTTAGGTGGAAAGTTTCAAAGACGGATACAAGTTTTGATTTAAAAACGGAATCACTTAGAAGGGTTGTTGTTTTTTCCGGTGTAACTAAACTATATTATGATAATGTATTAAACTTCTAAATCTGAGCATTTGACACTTTCATGTGTCATATATTGTGATAAATAATAAATCATTACAATATACCTAAAATGTTAAATATGCCTACTATATATATAATATGTTAGTTATTGGACCTGCGGAGCTTTTTAAAAATATGTGAACTGATTAGAATATTTATTGATATTACCATATTATAGGATATTTAATGAAAAATATCCGTTTTTAAAATAATAATCTAATTTCAGTACATTTTGTTTACAAATATCAATTAATTTATGAAGTCATACTAATAGGAAATATAATAATTTACTATTATTATATTTCATTACTAAAGGAGCTAAAATGTATTCATTGGATTTCAGATACAATGATAATATTATTCCACAAACACCCGCCATTAAAAAAACGATTGGAGCCTAATAGGGTTTGGATTGGGTCAACCGGTTGATTTGAGATCAGGGGAACTCCCGTGCAAAAAAATCGGGGCCGGATCGGAACAAAAAAATGTATCATAAACATTGTCACACTACTCGTTTAGAAGATCGACTAGTGCGTCGAAAATCATTAATATAAAAAATAACTATTAAATTTAATATTTACAATTAATTAAAGCAATAAATAAAAGGTTGTCCTTAACATTAATATCGCTCATGTCGCCCTTATGACGAATTTTTCAATGGGTTGCGTCAAAACCAAGCATCGGTCGACATCGTGATGCGTTGTTTTATTTTAATAGGTCTGTATCCCTAATTTGTCTGGGCTAGTTCTGAGTTGACCATATGTTGTCAAATGAAGTCTGCTCCAGCGAAAGCTAAATATATAAGTTGAGGCTGTCGGCTGTCAAGCCACCACATATATTTTATTATGAACACCCTGCATTGCCATCGAAGCAACCTGGACGCCCTTGCCCAACAGATATGTATTTGTTAAATCATCTTCTGATCACGTACATTGTGCACTTAAGGCTATATGTGATTGCAATCACAATGGGTGATTTAACATATATGCTTTTACATCAAATAATTATTCACTGAAACTTGCAACTGCGTATATTTTATATCTTTCATTATATATGTCGCTTAATTTGTTAAACATTTAACTATATAATTATATTGTATTCGATTATTGTTAAAAACCCGATAATTTTTTTGCCAAAAACTAGTTAAGTTTTTTATCAATGGCAAAAAATATTGAAGTGAAAGTTAAAACCTATTTAACTTAAAAAAGTTGTCCATAATAGGCATTTTATACACCTATAGGTAAACCAAAAAGTTGTTTATTAAAAATGGTTGAGATCTAATTCTAATAATATACTGTAATTGCGACCTAGCTATAGCTATAATGCCGGGATCTAATAGCACAGCATTATATAGATATTTTAAAACAGTTGATGAATTATAAGAATTTAGAAATGTATTAAGAATAATGATGAATGATGCCAGAATACAATTAAATTAATGCACATTTTAATATTTTTACAATATATAATTCTAGATAATTAAAAAAAATTATCTTACAATTTTGATTTATTCGTTATAATTAATATAAATTTAACAATAATTATTTTATTTTATTCACTTAATTATATACTGCTTACTGGCAAAATATTTACGAAATCTGTTTAATTATTCATATTTAAATAAAACATGTTCTAACGACATAAAGTTGTCAGCAATATATTTTTAATGACTTTAATTAATGCAATAAATTGTCTAAATATTATCAGAAAAGTATTATTGTATTTAGTGGCTATATTTATTGTTTTCTAGGGTCAATTCGATATAAATTTTTATTGTTTACATGACTCGCGCGTTGATTGACACTGTTTGATTGTTAGGCCTCAATTGTGCCTAACTATTGTTATGTTTCTATAACGGCTTCTTGAAGTAAATTTACAAAATATATAATATGTATATAATTACATCTCACACAATAATTGGACATCACTGTAGTAACATCTAAAATGTTATATATTTTTATTGCTATTAGTTAATATTAATTAATAATAATATATATGACATATATGTACCAAAACATGATTATATATTATATAATCATATATAATTACATATCATCCATTAAAAAATAGAAATATAAAAAATTATTAAAAGTTTTAATAATTTTTGTGAAATTTTCATTATTTTTTTAATAAAACTTTAATTTATTATTATAATTTATAGTATATTTAAAATTATTTAGATTTAAACTAAAAATTTTAAACATGAAAGAATCAAGTACCATAGGAAAAATTTTTAGTTAATTAATTTATATTAATACATTATATAAAAATTATAGTATTAATTTCAGTAGTGGATCCAATGAGAGAAGACATTGGGAAAACATACCATCCCCCACCCCACACCCATTTAATATATATTAAAAAAACTTTTCCTAAACAATTTAATTACCTATATATATGCATAAAATATACAGGAAGTTTCATAAGTCACGCATCATAGGAGAAATCGTCTTCATGGAGTTCTTGATGTAATTGTACTTTGTAGGGGTGAAACTTTTTTTTATGTAGAATTTGATACAAGGAAGTAAGGCTTATTTCAGTCTCTTTACTTAGCTTTCTTAGTGACTTCTTTTGGCTATTTCATGAATGAGCTAAAACATTAATTGAATTGTCATCACCTGTAGCAGATTTAGAAGCACCACTTCTACTACAATCAAGGACAGTACCAGTATCTTGAAATTTTTTTAATAACTGGCAAACAGTTGATTAATTAACATGTCTATCAGGATGGGCATTATTGACCTCCATAGCAGCTGTATGTATAGAGAATTTACCACAAAGTAAAACACTATTAACTTATTCATCTTTTGTCAATTTTACAGGAGCCATATTAACAGTATGAAAATAAGGATAAAAATATTATACAAATATGTGATACCTAATAGAATTTTCCGAAAATAGATTTGGAAATTCAAAATAAGTTTCATCCAATTCAAAGATTTGGAAATTCAAAATAAGTTTCATCCAATCATGTGGGGTTAACAATAACTACAGAAATTGATGCAGAATATTTGAACAGAGATGGCAAAAAGTTTCTCCTATGATGCATGACTTATGAAACACCCTGTATATATTTTTGAACAATCAGTCCATTTTTATGTGTGGTAGGTACCCCCATACAGGCCTGTAGGAAGCAATTTCTATTGGTATGGCAAGCTACTAAAAGGTGCAATATTAAAAATGTAGTTATTTTAAATAATAAAGCTATGCAGGGCTAGTATTTTACCCAAAATTCATTATTGGAAAAACCAAAATTGAAACAATCTACAGGAATGTATGGGGAGTGGTCAGCTGAGCCTAAAAATCAGTTCACAGCATTGAAAATTGTTGAATTCTATAGCCATAAAATGCATGTAAATAAATTTAAAATCATCATTCTGTATATTCTTTGAACATAGTGTATATAAATACCTAACTCATATATAATTAAGTGCATCTTTAGATTTTTTGGAATGGTAATTGGCATGGCTTATGTGGTTACTCCTACTGCCCTGCCATATAAAAAACAATGGATCTACCCCTAAGTTTATTATTATAAAATACTAACTTTTGCATTTTTTATAAGGCTGTCTCTTTCCATGGAATTTCCTCTAAATTAGCAAACACACTTGTTGTTTGACTGATAATTACTCTAGAATTCATCCATTTTGACAATTTCTTAAACAAAAATTGAGGAAGAAATGTAATTAAATAATGTTGAGCAATGAAATTAGTTGTATTCAAATTTTTTCATCCTGTTACCAGATATCATATTCAATCTGGAACATGGCAATGATCATTTCCAGGCTGAATAAAATCCCACATTTCTTCATTGTCTCCATTTTCTAATATTTAAATTTCTATCTCACTTTTGGTTGAGCTATTTGTTGGGGTATCATATTGTTCTTCTTAACTTTTTATTGTCACCTATTTCTTTCTCAACCTCCATATCATCTTCACTTTCCTCATCAAACCCATATTTACTTGGTGGATACTTCAAGTTGATTTTGCTAGCCATTTCAGTAAGTTAATTATGATGCAAATAATGCACACACAATGAAAGACAGAAAACTATTAAAGTAATCAATTTCATTAGTCTTGTGCAATCCATATACAACTGTAACTATTTCATTGGCTAATAGAATATTTAAATTTATTTAAATAACTATATACTGAAATGCATGGGTAGTTAGAATAAATATTATTTAATGAACTGGTAAGTAACCTATGACAGCAGAAAAGAAATATGTTTTATGATAATTGCATTTTTGTCATAGCACATATAGGTAGATCTATTTATTTATAGTATTATCTAGAATAATACTATATGGTATTCATTTAATAAATTTTATTTTAATCTATATATATTTTGCTATATATATAAATTATAGTCTAATACTTTATATATCTCAGAAGGTATTTGGAAATATGTATTGTATATATATATTAAGTTTATGTGTCAGGTATATGCAAACATATTGTAAGCATGCCACATTTATTATATAATCAGACATACCTGTTTTATATAACAGCTTTAGAAAATATAGGTTTCTTTGATTTGGAACTGAAATTGTGACCAGTTATGCAAGACAAATGAATAGCAATATTCTTAGATTTAAATTTTATAGCATATAAAGTTTTGATAAATTAGATTTTTGTGGTTTCTTAATCTAACCTGTATTGTAAGTTCTAAATCATAAAATACAAATAATATAATTTTACTTTTTTCTTTTCTACATTACAAAATCTGTTATGATTTCTGTCTACCATCCAACACATAAGCTAATAAAAATAAATGTTGGAAAATGGAGTATATACATTTTTATATCTTTACAAATAACTATTTATTTGGTAATAGAGATGACCACATTTCTTATAGACTTCCACATATCAGTATCATAGCTAAACATTTCATGTAACTGAATCAGACTATCAATTCAAATAGTGAGAGTATTAAATGACAATCCTCTATTCTCTGATACATGTGCTTTAAACATCTTTAATTAGATGTAAATTACAATTATGATATTTGAGTGAGCATTTTATTGTAATACCTATTTTAAAAATTGTTATATTACTTTTTTAGAGTTTCTTTTTTATTACATTAAATAAGCATGTTTTTGTCTGAACAGCTAAAATACATTTTATCAGCTTAATTTTGGTTTATTAGGTGGCCAGGGTCAACTGAATTCAGTGTACCTGCCACTCTATGAGCATGTAAAATGGAAGAGTCACTATTCATTAATATATTTTTTTAATGTGATACTTATTTAGAGTACCTTATGACAAAACTTATACAATAGTTTATTTCTTTAATGAACTATAACAAAAAATAAACAAATTATTTATTAAAGGTACCTCCACATTAAACATATCTAATTATAATATTAGTTAAAGTCATCCAGCATGATATATCGTATGTAACCGAATATATATGAAAAATTGAAAATTAATTTTTTCCATTTAGAATATATTTTATTTTAATATAACAAAAATAAGAAAGTTTAATGCAATTTAAGGAAATTTTCTTAGATAATATGTATATATTGTTTTCACAATTTATATTATAAATAATAATTAAAATTAAATCACATTTTAGATCATGGTTAAAATAACACAAATAAACTAATTATGCAATTTATACATTTGGTTTGAAGGTTTGATATTATATATACATATATTAAAATTATATTATTAGAAATTAAAAAAATATATATAATTAAGATTATTGTTAAAGTGTAGGCTTTTAAATATCTGAAAACATGAATATAATTACTAAAATAAATAATGACATTTATGGGTTATGGATAATTAATAAATTTTTAAAATTCAAATTAGTTAAATAATTCAAATTGTTAAAAAGAAAGAAACAGTAATAATATTGCATAATTAATATACATGTACAGAATAAACCAGATCATTTGTCACAAATCTAATTTTTAAAGAAAGCAAAAAGCATTAATATTCATTCCAGATTTTACAGTTATTAAAAAAGCTATATCTTAAAAAAAGATATTATTAAAAGAGTTATTCAAATTAATTTTGTATATTGCTTCTTTCATCAATACAAGTAAAACAAGTAATTTTAAAAGTTGATTTTAGTAAATTAAGACAATTATTATTTTCTATCATAAGTAATACATTTAGTCATTTCTTACTATTGTAAGTCAAAACTGATGTTATATAATAAACCTGTTAACAAATCATTGTTTGGCTTTTTGTGATGTTTGTCAAGATATCGTGCTACAGTTACACAAACCACGCAACAGACATTACTAAATGGCTGCCTCCCTCCACCTGGAACGCGACAACTACGAGGCCCAGCTCTACGTCCTGTTCCACAGCTGTGACCGGGAGGCCCGGGGACGCCTGAACAGCCTCCAGCTTACCGAGCTGTGCGAGCGGTTGGGCTGCGAGGCCGCTGAAACAGCGGTGATCATTCGTTTGCTGTTGGGCACCGAGCCCGCCGCCACCGTCGACTTCTTCCGCTTCAAACAGGCCTTTGTCACCTCGCTTACCGAGTCATCGCGCACTGCCGGTGTTTCTGTGCTCAGCTCGGGTGTGTAAAAAGCCTCATTATTATATTAACATGACGTCGTGCGCCACACTTGCGTGTTTTATATTATGTATAATTTATATGATGGTATTTCATTTTGGAATTAATTTTGCATATATTCTGTAACAGTCATATATATTTATTTAAAATGTATAATTCACTTTTTATATATGGTCGGTCCCCTACAATGCCCAGAAACCTCGGATGAGGGCCGGCCTCTGTCTCCACAGCTAGTGCACGGCTCCAAGCGATATGGTCGGCGCACGAGGCCACGTCACGAGGACGGAAGTCGGTCCCGGAGCAGAGAGGGAGTCAGAGATGATTTCGACTTGTTGGCTGCTCCCCATCGACCTCTCGGTGTGCCCTCTGAAACGTCAGATGAACTGCAGGTATAGACTAATAGTCTAGTAGGTAGATGATTATTCATCACTTCCTGCTTGGCGATTGGCAGAGAAAACCGGTTCTCCAACTAGTCTATCGCTTTTTCTACTTGTTTAGTGAAATTAATAATTTGTTACATTTTTCTTCAAATTAAATAATTTTGGGTGTCATTGGGTAGCTAAAAGATCACTGAATTATTAATGAACTTATGTAAATGAACTTCCAAAATAAAAGATGAATCAACAAAATTTGTGAATGTTTTTAAAACTAGTATATTATTATATATTTTTCGATCAAAAATTAGTTTTGAACTTAATTCAATATAAAAGTATGGAACTATATATATTTCGTTAATAATATTCTGAAAGGTTACATTATTAACTATAATCATGCAAATTTGTTATTACTCTTGATCATCACGGATCAACTTCGTTTCAGTGACATGTTGAAGGCTATCGTGACATACAAGTCTCAAATATCACCTCAAGCACAAATTTAAAATGTTTTGTGGGCCTGTCTGATGGTGAATAAATTAGCTTTATAAGACGGGAAAATACTTTAGTACGGTTTATTAGTTTGTGTTACTCTGCTGTTAATTTTTCATCCAATACAATTATTTTTTCGCATTTTAATAGGCTATATTGTAATATAAAAATTGACTATAAAAATAACCAAAACTTCCTAATAACATATGTAAATTTTTTAAATATAAAGTTCTAGAATATAAATATATTTGATTATATATTTATTGATAGATATAATTTTGCATGATATACAATTGATTTTTTATATATATAAATAAATGTTGTATTAGTAACTTATATTCTTATACTATTAGAAATTCATCATTTTTCTTGCTTACAAGGAAATAGTTCATAGGTAAACTGATGGTGGTTTCTAATTTGGTAATTTAGGGTTGATTGGTCTCACATAAATGGCTTTATGTGTTAATTCACAGATCTAATAACACATTTATATTCAAATTCATTATTAATGTTGTTTTATTTTTATCAAAATAATATTGCACTTTTAATCATATATTAAAAATATCATAAAAACCAAAAGCTGCATATTTTAAGGAGAGATTCAGTCCGATGTTTTTATTGATTTATTTCTCTTAATTAATTGTTAAAATACTTAATTTGATTTATTTTGAAATTACAGAACATAAATATTTAAACTATACATAACAAAGTAACTTCAGATTCTTGTATTTTTGTAAACTTTGTAGGGAGCAACTATTTCTGTACATTGCATGTCAATTGTTCTCACTACTTTAGTGTTTCTATTTTATTGCTATTTATGTTATTATTAGTTGTGTTATGTTACAGTAAATATGAATCATTATTGAATAATATATGGTAATACAATTTATGAAAGACTTACTAATAAAATGTAATGATTTGTTTAGGAGCATTGCTCTTTTTATGAATAGACATTTCTATTTCAAATATGTTAATTTTGAATAATTTCAGTCTGAACTATTATTGCAATGTTATGATCAATATATATACTAATTAGTCAATGAATCGACAGGTACAATATTATTTGACTGGTGTCACATATCTTTACACCAATGCTATGCAGTGTACAATATATAAGACAGCACAGAACAAAAATTCTATATAATTAAAATCTTTTTGTTTAGATGTTTGCTTCTGATCTGGTTCAATCACCACGCATCCCACATAGACCTGCCGCAGATGCAGCGTCAGTTAGCATAGTACCTTGTAGTATAGCACCCATATGTGTACCTATTGCAGCCGTAAATTACAAAATGCTATTTGGGGTCAGTGATCATTGACTTCTGCATAGAGCTAATTAGTGAACGTTATTTAAAACTAGTCGTTTCAGATTTGGCTCAATACTTAATTCAGAATATTTTAGTTCAGTTGTGGCTTATTTGAAATTATGTTTAAGTTGGTAATTTTACATAGAAGATGTCGTATTGATATTGTAGCTCAGAGCAGTATTTATTTCCGATATTTTAAATTTAATTAAGAATTAGTATACTTTATTATACACTTATCTGGGATTTGAATAATTTTACTCCCGTTTTTTATTGTTCTCTTATATTGTTTATTTTAGTATTTTTTTAGAAAAGTAGATATATAATAAATTAATTTTAATTAAATTGATTGAATAAATATACTTTCTATAAAGATATTTGTCGTGCATGAATAAAAGAAAACCAATTTAATATCTTATATATTATAAAGTAAAGGGTACATTTTTATTTATTTGTACTTATAATCAACAATTTAAATTTTCAATAAAACTATTGATTTTAAATTTACACCGAATTTTGAATATATCTATGTTTATGTATTACAAATAAAATAGTTGATTTTGTATTGTAAATATTCGGAAAGTGTTTTTTCCATGAAATGTTAGATCATCATTTAATTTATATATCTTTTCTATATTATCGCTTTATCATACTATCAAACTAAACTCAGTATTACAAAATTCACAATGAGATATGTTTTCTTAAATGTTAAAAAATATTAAATTCTCTTAAAGTAAAGATTAAATATTATTTTAAACTAATTTAAAAGTTCAACGGAAACAGAATATCATATTTGATTGTCAGCTAAATACTACCGATATTAGTAAAAGTAGTATACTACATATATATCTATAAAGTTGTATTCAGTGACAAGCATAAGTGTGACTTTCGTCAGTCGCTGCAATTATACCTTTAATACTGCCATCACATTTTTTACTAAATCGTGCCGTCACCATGCCAATGAAATTAGAGTTTGTCCAGTGGCGTGTGCAGGGAGGGAGGTTCCATGGGTTCCGGAACCCCCCTGTAATTTGCGCCCCTTAAAAATTTAAATTAACACTAGAGAGAAACGCATCTGTAATGTACATATTATGCTTATATTCACTAATCTAATGACATTCAAATATTAATTGTGCTGAACATGTAAAATACATTTTAATCTATTAATGATTCACATGTGTTTTATAAAATGTACTACGTTTTGTATAATGAAAATTATACCTTCAATAATAGCGCCCCTTTTCTCATATTTGTAACCCCCCCTGCCTAAATTCCTGCATACGCCCCTGTTTGTCATAAACACGTTATGGTTATTGTTTTATTTCCATTATCGATACATATCCCCCTCAACTTGGAACCCCTCTTAATAAGATATTTTCCTCTAAAAAACGAATTGTTTAAATTCAAGATTAACCAATAAGTTGTTAAATTATGACTATACGGGGTGACTTCGCTTCACATCTGCTCTAATGAGGTAAAATAGATTTAAACTATAGTGGTGTCTAAAGGCCTATACCCACCAAGCTCGACGCGATGTGTCATCTATTTTAGATAATTTGCATTGAAATAATTGCATTTCGACACTCGGTGGCGCAAAAAAAGTTTAATAATGTTAACTTCAGTTTCGTCGCGTCGCGCTCAGTGTCAATAGGCTCATGTATGTATTCAACTTTTGAGGAACGTCGTGTCGCGCTTTATGGACATAGGCCTTAAAAAGTATATAATTGTGGGATGAAAAACATTGTCTTTGATTCTGTTGCTTCAAAATAAACAATTGCTCTAAATCTAATGTTTTGTTTTTAAAAATATTTTTGAATTATTATACAGTTTTGAATTGTATGCTAGAAAACGATAAGTAAAATTATTTTAATTGTTCTAAATTGGTTGCCTTTTTTATTGCTAAAGTGAATGATCATTGCGAGAGTACAATTGCATAATTTACACAAAGCTATGCATTTGTTTAGATCGGTATTTTTACCAGATGGTAACTATCACACAGTTCAAGTTAGTGACACCTTCAAGATAAAAGAATATCTTTCTTAATTGATTAAATTGAACAATGCGTACTGTATGTGTTCCTTTAGAGTGACGTTATTCCACTGAGTTTTTTTCTTCTTTTATTTAAGAACTATGTTTCCTTTCTCTGACCCCACTATGTATTGAATACATTCTTGGTACGAGAATCAGTTTCAAAGTGATCTAAGGCGAAAGTTCCTATTGGTTAATCTGTTATATATAGCCAGGAAAAATTGTGGGATCTTGCTCATTGTATTTATAAACCTTCATTGTCGGTGATTGTTTTTTGTGATAGCATAATACGTGTACAAACCAAATCAATTAGCAAAAATCACCCTATTCTTATGTTCTGTGGTTTATTAAACAGTTTCTCGGATATTCTAAGAACTTTTCTACAATACAGATTTGATTCTGACTTTACGGGTTTTAACATTTGACATTTATAAATAGGATAATGAAATCTATGCGAACCTTTTTAGAGGTGGGTATTGTTTTCTATTTAAATTGTTTATATATTGCAGAATAAATGTGACTATCATTAAAGTTCTTTAAAAGTTATTTATAAAAATATATTTTTTTAATGTAATATATCTTTTTAAATATATATATATATATATTACAATATCTACTAGTGATGATATTCCAATAGTTTATAATAATACTTTTAACACTATATGGTATAAATTAAATTATTTTCACAAAATTCTGCGTTATTACATTTGGTTTTTTGGCTTTATATTTAAGTTTGTATTGTATTTTGTGCAGTGTTAAGACAATGAGTAATCAGGTGTAAATTTTAAAATAATATTCGCACATTAACATTCGAGAATAGTTTATATATATATATGTTTATAGATTCTGGTTGTAAAGTATATTTATTGTTTTTTCTTTTTTTTAATTTATTTGCAACATTTTGAATTGAAGGCAAATCGGATATTTTTTATTTATAATATTATTAACTAACTAGAAAGAAGTTTTTAAATATATTTAGTCAAATAACATAATAAATGCAAAATAAATTTAATTAATATGTATAGTTCATTATTTACTTTAATCGAAGGATGGTAAACATTCAAATATAATGCTTCCACTTAATAATAATTAAAATGGTTAATTATCTTAAAATACGTAATATATTTGAAAAAATTATCACATTTAGCCTTTCGATTTGAAGAGGTTTATAATCAAGGGCGATATTTTGAGCATAATATTTTAATAATATTACTTATGTATTCAAATAAG
Source organism: Coelogynopora nodosa (assembly GCA_034780555.1). Classification (NCBI taxonomy): domain Eukaryota; kingdom Metazoa; phylum Platyhelminthes; order Proseriata; family Coelogynoporidae; genus Coelogynopora; species Coelogynopora nodosa. The sequence goes on from JAUZND010070591.1 coordinate 12,628, forward strand.
TTTTCCTTAAATAGTCTCTCTGCATTGGTTATTCTCTCTAATAATTCATAGTATTTGCTGCATAATTTAAATGACAGTTAATTTGATTGCAACTGGCTTACCCATAAATCTCATTAAAATGTTGCCTCATAATATGGCCACCTTCGTAACATTTTACTTTCATCATTTCCAAAAGTTTCAAGTTACACTTACTAATAATAACAATTGTGTTATATACATGAAAATTGCTTCAAGCTACACTTGATTCTATATAGTTCTAATTTGAAGTATTATTTAGATAATGCAGCTTTGTGTTAAGCGACCTGCTGGACTCTTTTTTACAATAACTTTTTCATAATTTTATGAGAAAAAATACCTTGTTATGCATACATTCGAAATATGTAAACTTTTAAATAGCTTTGTTTGTTAGAAGCGTTTTTATAAGCTCTATTGTGCGAGTTTGTTAATGACATATAAGATATCAGTCATTCATCATTTTAAATATGTCGCTTAGCTCAGCACACATTTTAATTTGTCTGTTTTTGTAAAAATAATCCAGTTATTTTTCATGTCTTTCAATATTGTGTCTCAATACTTTTTCAATGTAAAGAATAATACCAACTTGCAAATCAGACTCAACCGCACTTATCTCCACATTGCACTTTCCCGGGTATGACTCACTAGGCAAAGTCATTCTCGCCACCGTTATGCAATCTGTTATAATTATATGTGCGCAATAATGGCAACCGCCCATGCTCGAATCAATAAAAGGAGAGTGATCGATACAGTCGTGACTTTTAAGGAATGCGTGCTGGTAAAGTCGTGTACTCTTGAGTCGTGTCTTTCTTTGTTGCTTCATAAAGATTTATAATAAAAGAAGTTACAACATAATCTATTGACGTCAACAAGAGAACAGTTTATTGTGGCAATTGTTGTTTGGGTGTGTGTAGGCCTACATTCTTTAGTGGTAACATTACTTGATATGTAAATATATATATATACTGTATACATGGTAATAGAATTTTTAAATAAATTCGCGTCACATTCTTGTACAAATTTTTCCTCTTTGAAAGAGGAAATTCACTATATATTATTATGGATAGGGGATAGTTGGTCAAATTTGGGCAACTTACGATATTTTATCCAAAAGACATATTATAGTGTAAATATATTATGCAAATATAATTATTTAAAAAAATTGACCACATAAAAATTGAATACAAACTTGTTTTTTTGAAATTTCTATAACATCCATCGTCCATGTAAATAAGTTTATACTTTGCTTTAAAGAAACAAACGCTCTAATTGTCTTGATATAAAGTCTATTTCATGCTGCAATCGTGAATTACATTTGTTTCATTTCTACACATAGCATTCTTGGAAACCTCCGGTGAGTAGCAATATCTAGGTATGGAGAATTGATACAAACAAATTTAAAGTGACATATTGGATGCAGAGAACTATAAAGGCTACTACCGACCAGTAAACAAAAATGAATGAATCAGTTTATTACTAAATATTTAAATTTTGAGATTAACTTTCACTCAAACTGAAATAGTGTTAAAGAATTTTAATACATTTTGTCACTTGTCGAGTGTGCATATTGGAGTAAATAATGTTGTAACATATAAAGAGGGTTTTAGTACTACAGCGTTGTTTTCCGGAAATTCTTCTTACTATTTAGTTCATAGTCGTTATGAAATGTGTTATAACGGTATAGATAATTTATTTCGAAATTTCGTTTTGATAGAAATTATTTTTAAATCTAGCATTATTATAGTAGTAAGATTAACGTAGATTCAGTGCACCTCGCCTCTCCTATAAATAACACTAATACCATTTAGCCAGATAAACAAAACAAAGGAAAATTTATTGTCACAATATCGTTTTAATTATTGTTTGCTATGCTGTTTATTTATTTTGTTATCAATTAGCCATATAGTCATACTATCATTTTTTAAATGTATTTTCTGGAATATTTGTTTTTTAAATAGCTTCTTTGTAATAAAAATGCATTAATTTAAAAAAATCTTTACAGGTATATTGATGTTGCTTATGGTTCTAACTAACTACATTTTATTTCTGCCTACGTCAATTTGGCTAAGCTAAATATCAAAATGAAGATATTTTATACGCAACTATTTTCTTCTTTTGTGTCAGCTGTTTTACGAATGAATCATTTACACTTTTGGCGAATCAAGGCACTCAGAATACCAACGGTAGTACAAAAGTATTACTTGTGCTGCAAGTCATTAAATAACGCCAGCACTTTTACTATATATGATATTTGGCTTGCTATGCATATCATTATTGATTTTCAGCTTAGTCAGTATGAGGGTACACTTGTTATTTTTTCTATACCTAATTATTTTTTTGATTAACGAATTAATTTAGGTTTCAGTCCATTATTTTATTTCAAGATGTATCCATATCTACTCGTCTAATATCAATTAAAGATTTATGTTTATACTAATGTATATTAATAATTTTATTAATCCTTTTATTTGTCATAAAATGTTAATAGAATACATTGTTATCAACGTGATAGATTATTTACATTTATAGCAAACTAATTATATTAATTTTATTGGACAATTGTGAACACCCTATAGTAGTATGTTTTGTTCAAATTGTAAAAATAGATTTTCTAATAATTATTATTAATTATAGAGAAATACTACATCGTCACTAATAGAAAAAAATACAATTAAAAGATATTTACAATATAAAAGGGAAATATGTTGTGCCATGCAGTGTTACGTTGTATTGTGGGATATTTGTATTTGCTGAAAAATTATATGCATTAACAAATTTCAAATGCATTTTGTATCTAAATAAAGAGAATAGACATGACAAATTATACATGACTATAATTAATTTTTGTTAACTAAATTAATAAATCAAAAAACAATTATACTTTTATTGTATGTATGGGTGTTACTGTATTCGCTAACATTGACGTTATTGTTTGTTTTATTATCATTTTATGGGTGTTATATTATTTCCTTTGTTTATTTAATGCATTCGAAATGTATATATATATATATGTTTATTTCCTGATCCTGTTATTGTTACTTGTCTTTCGTGATATGTTTATGTTAGTTGTTCATATGATATTTCATTGTGTTTGCTAATATTTGTTGTTTGCCATACTTTGTACATTTGTTTAGCTTTTCAGCTAATATATTTCTAAGAATGATAATAATATCCGTTGCATGGTTGTGTTAGAAAAAGTACTGTTAATAAAATATATTATTACTTATTGTAAAATTTCAGCTGTGACCAATTAATAATATTCATGAAAAGGCACTTCTTAAATGATAAGCAATAATTTAGTTAGTTATTTTTATATTTTTACTGGACACTGAAATTAAATTGACTACACACTGTGTGTATAGAAGTGAGACGTTTCTGGATTTACTAAACAGCAATTTTTAACTTATTTTTGATACAATAAAATTTTGCGAGGCATGAACTAAATATGGTCAATCATTTTTTATTAGTGTAACAATTGACTTAAATCTAAATATTTATAAGAATACATAGTCATATACCATCTCAGAAAAAAATATTACATGTTTTGGTTACTGGTGCAGACTTATTCAATTTTCTAAACAACATTAATGCGTACAATTAGTTTCTGTAAAATCTTTAGACGGATATACATGTAACCAAAAAATGCCTTATTTTAATTAATTTTAAATTAATTGCATATATATCTATTTGTAACTGCTATTTGTTTTAATTATGAGAACTAGTGAAAACGATTCTGCCTTAAATTGGTAAATCATTCGAACATATACTTTTCATTCTCAAATAAACTATTTTGTTTAATTGATTTGTTTTCCTAATAATAACACTTAATTGTATACATTTTGCTCAAGAAAACAGTGATTGAGATACTGTTCATTTCATTGTCTGAACTCAGAATAATTTTGTAATGGGTTCAACAAAAATAGTAGTCAATTAGGTTGGAATCCCTATTAATCACTTCCACTGTCTGCTTGTCTGGTCCGGAGTCAGGGTGTACGAAGTGCCGGGACCAAGGGGAAGACCAAAGGGTCAGCCAGCACCCTTCTGCGCTCGGAGGAGTTGGTCCCACCACCGACACCGAAAGGGGTTGACGATGAGGAGGAAACAGCGGCCGCAGTGGCTCCTGAGGTGGGCCAGTCGTCCGGCACCTTTGAAGGCGAAGGTAGGGATGGGAATGGTCTGACACAGTGTAAGTAGTATGGAAGGTGTATATCTAGGGCACCCCCCCTCCGCCCACGCATTTTTTTTTGATGACTCACTTCCCCCTAGGTCAAGGTCGTTTCCGACTAAATCGGGGGCCGGGATTCCGAATTTGGGGTTCCCCAATCGATTTGGGAATTCCCTATTGCTTTTTAATTTTATAATGGAAGGGTACGTATTGCTTCTGTCCAATCAGAAGAGACTTGTTAACTTGACAGAATTCTTAAAACGAATCAGTGAACGCATAATTG